>JAZKJV010011424.1:772500-947644 GCA_037367405.1 Ottelia alismoides
TCTTCCCCGAGCCGCCCCTCGCCGTCCACCCGCTGCTAAGCCCTCTCTCGCCCCCGACCATCTCTCCCTCGCCGCCCTCGCCGCCCTCGCCGCCTACCCCAGACCTCGAGTCCTCTCTCGCCCACCCGCCGCCTCTCACCGCCTCTTCCCCTCGCCGCCCCTCGCCGCCCACCTGCTACCAAGCCCTCTCTCGCCCCCGATAATCTCTCCCTCGCCGCCCTCGCCGCCTACCCTGACTCTCTCTCGCCCACCATCGTTGCCTCCCCGACTCTCTCTCGCCCACCCCTGAGCATCGCCGCCTCTCGCCGCCTCTCGTCCCCCTCGCCGCCCACCCGCCGCCTCTCGCCCTCTCTCGACCATCGCCACCTCGTCCCCCTCGCCCGAGACCCCCCTCGCCACCCACCCACCGCCTCTCGCCTTCTCTAGACCATCCACTATCCTCTCCCACTGTTGTTCTCACTGCCCAACAATGGATCCCTCCGGCGACATCTTAACGTACGTCGTCAAGAAGGTCGGAGATGGACAGAGAGCAAGAGCATACCAAAACATGCATATATATACAAAAATACGCACATATATACCGAAGGACCATTTATCCAATTCGAGCCTCTTCCATACCAAAACGAGAACAAATACACCAAAGGGAACAGTTCCATACAACAGAGATCACAATCATACCAAAACTTGCACATATATACAAAAACACACGCATATATACCAAAGGACCATTTATCCAATTCGAGCCTCTTTTATACAAAAACGAGCACAAATATACCAAAGGGATGTTGGAAATGCGAGCCCACAGCGAGCCATTATGCAATAAATGTTATTGCAATTCACTCCTTAATCTGAAATGAAGAATACATAATTTGCATAATAGGTCCCTTAGTACAATTAGGGTTATGTACCATGGCCATCTTGATGATCATACAGCTGTTGATTCAACTATTGAATCATAGAGGCTGGTGCTTGAATGAATATCTAAAGAGTTAGATTGAGGACTCATCAAGCACCGTCAGATGATTGTTAAGAGATGATCTCCAGCCTGAGTAGGAGATGGCAATCCTTATCTCTGAAGGCTGATATCTGACCGACCTCTTGATGCAGGTCCTCTGCATAGGAATAGAGATTCGGAGGTGTCAGATTAGTTAGGTCAAAGAGTTGACTTAACGAGATCGAGATAACCAAAGTCCTATATCATATGCTGTCATGATATAGGCACGCATCCTCTGACCGGAGACAGATGTGTTGCTATATGTCTAAGTATGTACATTTGGCAGACCAATAGGTTGATGACCTAATCAAGGTCTATACACCGGCGCGCTGGTGTGCATATAAGGGCATATGAGTAATACGATCTCTCAAAGGGATCATACAGGTTCAGTTACTGAACCGGAAGACATGAGCTCACTCATGAGATATTGGGAAGAATCAAATTCCGTGCGCACGGTCGTCTCGCTTTGAAAGCTTGACTGAATTTGTAGGTTTGATATATACTTTTGGAAAGTATATGATCAAGACCTAGGTATGATATATGCTTTTGGAAAGTATATGATCGATACCGACTCCCAATGATCGAATGAGAAACTTACTGATAAAACCATGAAGTAGACAGTATAAAGTTGATTGAATACTTCGGGTTTAGTCTGAGTCTTCCAGTATGCAGGATGTACAGGTATTGGGAATACCTGAGGGTGATGTGATCATAAACGATTGTATAACCATGACGCTTCCATTCCTAGGGAGTGATGAAACGGGTCTGGATTTTAGTGACTCCTCTCAGTAGAGAAGTGATCTGATCTTGGTCCAAGTATTGGACATTGATCTGAATGTGATTCAGATACAATGAGAAGATTAGATTTACGGTCTTGATTTAATCAAGCATCTATGGGAGGCCCGCGATCTGGATTTGAGATACGATCTCAATATCCATGTCACTATACGTGGAACAATACAATCGTCCTGTCCTTATCTCCAAGTATCTGCGGAGAAAGCGCATTATCCTTGAAGGAGTTCATGGATAATTCTATTGTTGATATGTGTATCCAAGCATTGAGAAAATGGATAATTAAATGTGATTTAATTATCATGAGTAATATGAATTTGATTCATATTATAAAGAGAGTTATCTTAGATAATTAAATGAGATTTAATTATCAAAGATGTAAATAATGTGAATGTGATTCATATTATTTGGACACAAGAGAATAGAGATCCAAGATGATTAAATATGATTTAATTATCATGGATATGAATAATGTGGATAGCAATATCCATATTAGTCATATATATTATAAATGTGATTTATAATATATAAGAGAGAGCTATTTGTAATTTACATTTGTTGATTAAATGTTAATGTGAATTGGATTCACATTGGACATCAAATTGAAAATGTAATTTACATTTTGTTTTGGGTTGTGAATGTGATTCACAATTTTTCAATGGCATGATTGCAATGTTCACAAAATAAATTGGATTTATTTTTTGTGAAATAATTTGCAACAAAAGTTGTTGCAAATAATGGAGATTACATAAAAGGTGAAATAGCCACCTTCCTAATGGAGGAGGGTGGACGGCCACCACTCCCATTAGGAAAGGGAGGCCGTCCCCCCTCTCCACATGGAAGGAGGCTTTCTCTCCTTTCATTATCTCCATGTATTGATGATTTAATTTTGTAATTAAATTGTGTTGATTTATCAACATATATTTAATTTAAATTAAATTAATTGTTGTTGTGTTTTTAGCAACAAATCATGACCATTGAAAGAAACACAAATTAATGTGGACCATTGGATTTGTGTTGACACATGGATTGAGATCCATGGATCCCAAAACCCTATAAAAGGAGAGGCACCCCATTGCTCTTCTAAGACACATAAGTTGAGGCAACAAATCTCTCTCTCTCTCTCATTCTCTCTACACGTCCTCTCTCTCTCTCATGTGGCCGTCCACCATGGATGCCCTAGAGAGGTTCTCCATCGCTGCGGCATCGTCGTTATGCTGCCCGATGGTTTGCTCGAGGATCTCCGTCTCCTTCGGTGCGCCCCGCTCGTGAAGAAGACATCGGATCTCGTGTGTCGAGATCAGGAGATCCGCCGCTTGGATCATCAACATGGATTGCGAGAAGCACGCGGTTCATCCCCGCGCTCGCAAGCGTCTCCTCCGTCGGATCGGACTTGAGACAGGAGGTCTCTTTGTTTAGAGACTCGATCGCAACCACGCTTCAAGAGGTAAACCTAATACTTGTTTGTGGTTTAGACGAAACGATCCGAGAAGTGTTCTTGGATCATGTGGTTTCGTCGCATGAAAAATTTTAATTTCCGCTACATAGAACAACTAGTGCGACTAGTCGTTCTTCGTCGTATTCGATGCGACGCTCACGCTTCCGTGATGCGCTTGAGGATCTAACCATATCCTTCAAGTGGTATCAGAGCCTTAGGTCGGTGGTTTTGGATACGATCCATAAACCGAGGACGACTTGGGTTCATTAGGGTTTGCGAAAGTTTTCTTGCATTTCATTTTCGCATCTCTGTTTTGATATTATTTTCGGCACTGTTTAAATTTTTTAAACACGAAAATAATATTTAGATTTTATTCCCCATTAAATAAGGAAACCGTAGGATCTGAGTTTGCGTGATTTCAATTCCGTTTGCTCTAGATATGCTCATTTTAGTGAACATGTATCCACTGTTTCGGGGACTGCGGATCATGACGTAATTAAGATGTTAATTGCGGATTTGAAACGCCTTGAAATGCGTGCAAATCACTTGGGTTCTGTTGTAAATCAAGTTAGCAAACTTTAGAAACTTACTTTGCTTAATTTGGATTTAAATTGATTGAGATATGATATTTTTAGTAAGTGAGGGTCACTGCTGAAAATACTTTCCTAATCAAGAACCTAGTGATTGTCATTTAATTAATTAGTGAAATTAAATTGTTTAATTTCCTGGAATAATTATGCATAAATATTTGTGAAATATTTAATGATAATTATGTTCTTAAATGACTTTACCCTAACCAACAAATGATTAGATGTGATCTAGATCAAGATTGGTTACATGATCTACATGATCAACATTCCAACAACATGTTGCTTGAATAGGACATGGGATTTGTTTAGCAAATCTCATTATAATGTTAATCAAAAATGTTTTGATTATTACTATATGGTACAATTTCGGTTGAAGAACCGATGATCATCTCAAGTACAAATTAATCAATTTGGCATTATCCTTTCCCGAGGCGGATATGGTGCCTAATCGGAGAGCATTGGGGTTGCGGGTTGCAACGTATGTGGTCCGTCCCACTCTCGTCGGTACTGGCCATGACAGCGGGTAGGGCCGGGATAATGTCCGATGGATTAAGATGTATTTTTCTAATTATTAAAATTCGAAATAATACGTATTTGAGATAATACCATTATTCAAGTAACTATTAAAATGTTTGTTGGATATTAATTGGATCATTCATTTAATATGATTAGATTAATTGGAATCCAATTAAGATTGAAATACTCTAATATTATTAGAGTTAATTATTTCCCTTGGAAGAATTAATCATAATGAATATGATTCATAATGATTAATTAGAATTTGAATATGATATGGAGGATCACATAAGTGACATCCATGGTCTCCCGTCAAGGCGAAGAGTTCCGTCGCCAGATATTGTATGTAGGAGACGCCTGTCCGAAGTGACAGCTCCTGCATATGATCCATTTGGATCGGGCTCTTCGCTTCTCGAAAGAGTAAGGACGTATGCGTAGTGACCCCAATATCGGGTCCTCATATTATTGGGGCGATATTGGATTGCGCATAGCGAGTTGTATTCCTGTTGACGGTTGGTTCAATTAATGACGGGTCAACATTGCCTTAGGGGTGGTGGGCCCGGGTGTTAAAGACCGAATTGGGAGATGCAAGTTGGACTTGCAAGGCGGAATGTGTTCCCGCTTCTTTTTATCCGAGTTGTAGGTTCTCATATTATTGGGATGCAACAAAGATAAGAAGGAGATCCCATATCTTGTTGAGATATAATGGTAAGTATATCTCTTACATTGAAAGTGATTAAGGGAATGAACTTTCAGTGTTGACAAGACAAGACAACTTTGATATAAAAATCCTAAATCAAAGTAATATATATATATATATATTTATATTTATGCAAATTTCTTATTTCAGATAATCCTTCATTAAAACCCACTCAATGATATACTCAATAATAACCAGTAAAATATCATGGATTGGACTGATGATCCAGATATTGTACTTGCAATTGGACACATAATGTATGTGGTTGCAATATGCAAGTTTCCTCATAATATTGAGGAATGACAATTAAATAGATAATAGGACTACAACCCTAGGGTTTGTATGTCTCTATAGTCTTGATCTCTCATCGGATGTACTTTGGAAGTGACATGTCGATGATGATCGCAATTGTCAAATAATCCTTATAAAATTAATGAAGATATTCTGGCATACACATGTGCTCTTGACATTTAACATGAATGAGATGGTTCACTGCATCATGCAGAATGGTGGCTCTATAAGAGATGATGTATTCAAATTGTTTGAGTACCTACCTGAACCTATATTTTAAGAGTTTAGATGGATGTAGATGATGAGTGTCATCATTCTACTATCTATACTCTGGTCATTCATGAAGCTTCATAATATTCATATTGTATGAATTTAATGAAGCATGTATAAATGTTGAAATGCTCTTACATAAGAGATCCTTAGTCTTAAGCAATGGTTGCTTATAGATAAAGGGAGCGCAGTGGAAGCATGGGTTGGACCCAAGTAAGAAGTATAATCAAAGAGTTGACTATACATCTATGACTTCCATATATCATCCGAAGAGTTGGATGAATGCCAATACTGCAATAAGTTGATGTGTTGATAGTATGACTATCAAGTCTATCTAGAATCCTTAGAGAAGGACTCGGATGGAACATCAGATTAATATACATAAATCATTGATAAGATAAAGTCAAATAATTGTATCTCAATCTTCTGATGACATTTGCAATAGGTTGCATATGTTTTTAGAAGACTGGAAAATTTGATCTTAAAGGTTTATAGTTATCCACATGGATATTGATGCAATTGTTGCAACAATCTCTGTTGGATTGATAGACTTGTTAATTTCAGTGGGAGAGTCCTTAGTCTTAGAGAATGTCTCTATGACCTAGATATAAGAATACACTCATTGTTTGTTTCTAAATGTTAGAAATAAACATGAATCTGAGATAGAACTATCATAAAGAGTTATGATGTATATATTTCAGATAGTAATCTAATAATCTAGTGGACTTCACTAAATTAGAAAATTAATGAATGGTTCATTAACATTTCTAAATACTGAAATTAAACCTTAAGATCAATAGGAGGATGAAGATCATTTGACAATGATCTAGCATCAAGCCTTGGACATTTGTCTATTGATTTGATCAATAGGCTAATAAGAGATGAAACTTTAGAATGTCTAAAATTTCAAAGCTTACATGCTTATGAATATTGTATTCATAATAAAATGTCCAATACACCCTTCTTTGGGAATGGTGTAAAATGATAAGGTATTCGGGATCTCATACATATTGATGTATGCGGATCATCTATATCATAGTAAACATTATGGATATATGATATCTATTAATGATTATGTATGATATGAAATTTCTTCTCTTCACCTGAAGAAACCTTTGAAATGTTCAAAGATTTCATAATTTTGGTCTACAACCAAAGTTTGAAGGAAGATAAAATGAATTTGATCTAATCAAGGTAGCATGTACCTGTTAGATGAATTCAAAGGATACCTTATGGAGATATGAATATCATTTCTATCTCAATCCTCCTAACTCACCTTAACTCAATAGAGTTATAGGAGATACAATTGGATCATGTGTGACATGATCTTATCAATGATGATTTTTTAGCATAATTATCCCTTAGTTTCCAGGTATATATGTGTAGTAGAGACTACAATGTATATCCTTAATAAGGTTCCATGCAAGATGGAATCTAGCACTTGAGAGTGCTGCTTCATTAGGAAAATAAAGGATGGTATTGGATACCTACTTTATGACCTTGAGATTCTTGAAATATCTCATCTCTGAGAGTGTGATTCTTGGAGGTTGAGACTCTTGAGAATCAAGATGAAAATGAAGTGTAGGAACTCATTTAATCTTGAAAAGATAATGAGGCTCCTGAAATTGGAAACTAAAAGGATAATTGAACATGAAACACTAAAACCTCTTCAAAAGAGTTTGAGGATGGATTCCATGTGTCAGAGAAATCTGACAATGATCGAACTTCATGTGATGAAGCTTCTGAAGATCATGGATAGATGGATGTTAGCAATAAAAGTCTAATGTAGACTTCATGTACAAGTGTTGTATATGGACCCTCGAGGATCCACCTATATGGGTAAGACCCGTAAAGGTGTAAATGGATCTTCAAGAGAAAGGGAACCTGATGAGAACGTACATACCTTCAAAGCATAGTTCGTAGCAATGAGCTACACATGGAAGAGAAGACATTGCTTGCAATGAGACTTGCTTTTCGATGAACATGCTTAAAATCATCGGAATATTGCTAACCTTAGCTACACAACTTGACTATTGCATCTTCGAGATGTAAGTCCAGATTGCATTCCTCTATTGAATATCTCTCTGAGGATATTCACATGAAGTAGCCCCAGGGCTTCATGGTTGAGGAAAGCAAGGTGTGCAAGATAAGGATTCCATCTAAGGACTCAAATAAGCTTCTTTGAGATGGACCATAAGATTTGATGAAATTATAAATGTTATGATTTCAAATAAAATCTTGATGAGCCATGCGAAGCTTAGTGGGAGTGCCTATGTGTTCATTGCGCTAAATATAGATGATATCCTGATCATTTAAAATGATATAAGGATAATAATAAGTGTTTTATAATCTGGTTATTCCATAACTTGAGATATGATCTCAAGGATACCTCTTGGATCTTAGTTCTGAAGGTGTTCAGGAGCAAAGAGAAGAGGGTATTGGGACTGTCACATTAGTAGCACACCTTGGACATATTCTATTTTATGGAAAATCCCAAGAAAGGCTTCCATCCCTTAAGATATGGTTCTGACCTATCTGAAGGGATAGCACCTCAAAGAGTTGAGGAAGTAAATGCTAGAACTACTTGCACTTGTGCATTAGTTACGAGAAGCTGAGTGTATGCTAGATGTGTACAAAAGCCAGATATCTGCCATGCAGTGGGAGTAGTAAAATGTTACCAATCCTACTATGGAAATAAAACACTTAATTGCAGTAATAATAATATCTTCAAAGATGATGAAACTTAGAGATAGTGATCTCAAAGTCTTATATTCAAAAGTTTAAGACCATGTAGATAGTGATCTATAAGGGTCTAAACTTTAGATACCTTAGGAGATAGAGATCTCCGAGAATGAAGGTATTCTAATAAGGATTATGGGGATACTGGTTATGATGTCAGGGACACTCTAACCAACTAGATTGAGTATTGGTTGCATGAGATGCAACATTCGCATTAGATGCGAGCACTGTTACTGGGGATATGCATGTGCCGTAAAACGACTTGGCATAGTCTCGCAGGAACAGAGTGACTGATCAGCTTACCTAGCTATTTTCTAAATAGCCTATGATTGTCACATGAGTGCGGGTTTAAATGATTAGCCCATTAATGGCTCTTTGGGCTAGTGGGAGATTGTTGGAAATGCGAGCCCACGGCGAGCCATTATGCAATAAATGTTATTGCAATTCACTCCTTAATCTGAAATGAAGAATACATAATTTGCATAATAGGTCCCTTAGTACAATTAGGGTTATGTACCATGGCCATCTTGATGATCATACAGCTGTTGATTCAACTATTGAATCATAGAGGCTGGTGCTTGAATGAATATCTAAAGAGTTAGATTGAGGACTCATCAAGCACCGTCAGATGATTGTTAAGAGATGATCTCCAGCCTGAGTAGGAGATGGCAATCCTTATCTCTGAAGGCTGATATCTGACCGACCTCTTGATGCAGGTCCTCTGCATAGGAATAGAGATTCGGAGGTGTCAGATTAGTTAGGTCAAAGAGTTGACTTAACGAGATCGAGATAACCAAAGTCCTATATCATATGCTGTCATGATATAGGCACGCATCCTCTGACCGGAGACAGATGTGTTGCTATATGTCTAAGTATGTACATTTGGCAGACCAATAGATTGATGACCTAATCAAGGTCTATACACCGGCGCGCTGGTGTGCATATAAGGGCATATGAGTAATACGATCTCTCAAAGGGATCATACAGGTTCAGTTACTGAACCGGAAGACATGAGCTCACTCATGAGATATTGGGAAGAAATCAAATTCCGTGCGCACGGTCGTCTCGCTTTGAAAGCTTGACTGAATTTGTAGGTTTGATATATACTTTTGGAAAGTATATGATCAAGACCTAGGTATGATATATGCTTTTGGAAAGTATATGATCGATACCGACTCCCAATGATCGAATGAGAAACTTACTGATAAAACCATGAAGTAGACAGTATAAAGTTGATCGAATACTTCGGGTTAGTCTGAGTCTTCCAGTATGCAGGATGTACAGGTATTGGGAATACCTGAGGGTGATGTGATCATAAACGATTGTATAACCATGACACTTCCATTCCTAGGGAGTGATGAAACGGGTCTGGATTTTAGTGACTCCTCTCAGTAGAGAAGTGATCTGATCTTGGTCCAAGTATTGGACATTGATCTGAATGTGATTCAGATACAATGAGAAGATTAGATTTACGGTCTTGATTTAATCAAGCATCTATGGGAGGCCCGCGATCTGGATTTGAGATACGATCTCAATATCCATGTCACTATACGTGGAACAATACAATCGCCCTGTCCTTATCTCCAAGTATCTGCGGAGAAAGCGCATTATCCTTGAAGGAGTTCATGGATAATTCTATTGTTGATATGTGTATCCAAGCATTGAGAAAATGGATAATTAAATGTGATTTAATTATCATGAGTAATATGAATTTGATTCATATTATAAAGAGAGTTATCTTAGATAATTAAATGAGATTTAATTATCAAAGATGTAAATAATGTGAATGTGATTCATATTATTTGGACACAAGAGAATAGAGATCCAAGATGATTAAATATGATTTAATTATCATGGATATGAATAATGTGGATAGCAATATCCATATTAGTCATATATATTATAAATGTGATTTATAATATATAAGAGAGAGCTATTTGTAATTTACATTTGTTGATTAAATGTTAATGTGAATTGGATTCACATTGGACATCAATTGAAAATGTAATTTACATTTTGTTTTGGGTTGTGAATGTGATTCACAATTTTTCAATGGCATGATTGCAATGTTCACAAAATAAATTGGATTTATTTTTTGTGAAATAATTTGCAATAAAAGTTGTTGCAAATAATGGAGATTACATAAAAGGTGAAATAGCCACCTTCCTAATGGAGGAGGGTGGACGACCACCACTCCCATTAGGAAAGGGAGGCCGCCCCCCCTCTCCACATGGAAGGAGGCTTTCTCTCCTTTCATTATCTCCATGTATTGATGATTTAATTTTGTAATTAAATTGTGTTGATTTATCAACATATATTTAATTTAAATTAAATTAATTGTTGTTGTGTTTTTAGCAACAAATCATGACCATTGAAAGAAACACAAATTAATGTGGACCATTGGATTTGTGTTGACACATGGATTGAGATCCATGGATCCCAAAACCCTATAAAAGGAGAGGCACCCCATTGCTCTTCTAAGACACATAAGTTGAGGCAACAAATCTCTCTCTCTCTCATTCTCTCTACACGTCCTCTCTCTCTCTCATGTGGCCGTCCACCATGGATGCCCTAGAGAGGTTCTCCATCACTGCGGCATCGTCGTTATGCTGCCCGATGGTTTGCTCGAGGATCTCCGTCTCCTTCGGTGCGCCCCGCTCGTGAAGAAGACATCGGATCTCGTGTGTCGAGATCAGGAGATCCGCCGCTTGGATCATCAACATGGATTGCGAGAAGCACGCGGTTCATCCCCGCGCTCGCAAGCGTCTCCTCCGTCGGATCGGACTTGAGACAGGAGGTCTCTTTGTTTAGAGACTCGATCGCAACCACGCTTCAAGAGGTAAACCTAATACTTGTTTGTGGTTTAGACGAAACGATCCGAGAAGTGTTCTTGGATCATGTGGTTTCGTCGCATGAAAAATTTTAATTTCCGCTACATAGAACAACTAGTGCGACTAGTCGTTCTTCGTCGTATTCGATGCGACGCTCACGCTTCCGTGATGCGCTTGAGGATCTAACCATATCCTTCAAGGGAACACTTCCATACAACAGAGATCACAACCATACCAAAACTTGCACATATCTACAAAAATACGCAAATATATACCAAAGGACTATTTATCTAATTCGAGCCTCATCCATACCAAAACGAGCACAAATATACTAAAGGGAATACTTCCATACAACAGAGAGCAAAAGCATACCAAAACATGCACATATATACAAAAACACGCACATATATACCAAAGGACCATTTATCCTAGTAGAGCCTCTTCCATACCAAAACGAACAAATATATACCAAAGGAGACACTTCCATACAACAGAGAGCAAGAGCATACCAAAACTTGCACACATATACAAACACGCACATATATACCAAAGGACCATTTATCCAATTCAAGCCTCTTTCATACCAAAACGAGCATACATATACAAAAATACGCTTCTTCCTATGAAGTGCGTTTACATATATCTTTGAGTTCATACATATATCTTTGAGTTCATACAAAAATACGCTTCTTCCTATGAAGTGCGTTTACATAACCTAGACGAAGATGGGTGGTGTTTTCCTCAATATTATCGGAAGTATATGAGAGGCATCGCATTATAGCCCCGGGACTCTTCTCATGAACACTCCTCCAAACATCTAGGAATTGAATCTTCTTAGCCTCCTTAACTGCCAACTCAAGAATCAAGTCATGGACATGACATTTTCTTTCATACTTCAAGTGCAAATATCCTTCAACAACTTGAATCAAGCAACAACCCAGGCAGTATATTCAAAGCTTGAAGATGATCGAAGTAGCTTATAAACCTTCTTGGCGAGAGTGGTTTTACCAAGGCCGCCCATCCCCACGATGGACACAATCGATTTCCTACTTCCCTCACGAACAAGCAGTTTGGTCACTGCCTCCACATGGTGCTTCAAACCCACGTCTGCTCAACGGTGTCGACGCTCCTTGTGTTGAGAAAATTGATGTCATAGGTTTCCTTCCACCTCTTGAAATCGGCAACATCCTCCTTCAGTTATGCAATTTGCGTACCGAAGTCATGGCGCCATTCAGAAAGAAAGTCAGGGAGGAAGGATTCCGGTGTAGCATCACCAACGTGGAGAAACAAGGGGTCGACGATGTCCTCGGCATGGAAAGCCATCTCCCTTACTTCCTTGATCCATGTTTCCACTATGGCTTCCTTCGGTTGGACGTTGGCAGCATCCTCAAGGAAGGCCAGCATTGCCCCGAGCTCGTTTTGCACCCACTCGAGATACCAAAAGCACCAAAACGAGCACATATATACCAAAGTGGACACTTGCATACAACAGTGACCACATCCATACCAAAACTCGCACATATAAACAAAAACATGCACATATATACCAAGAGACCATTTTATTCAAGTAGAGCCTCTTTTATACCAAAACGAGCACATATATACCAAAGTGGACACTTACATACAACAATGACCACATCCATACCAAAACTCGCACATATATACAAAAACACACACATATATATACCAAGAGACCATTTATCCAAGTAGAGCCTCTTCCATACCAAGACGAGCACATATATACAAAGAGGACACTTGCATACAACTGTGAGCACATCCATACCAAAAGTCGCACATATATACAAAAACTCGCACATATATACCAATAGACCATTTATCCAAGTAGAGCCTCTTCCATATCAAAACGAGCACATATATACCAAAGTGGACACTTGCATACAACAGTGAGCACATCTATACCAAAACTCTCACAAATATACAAAAACACGCACATATATACCAAGAGTATTTATCGAAGTAGAGCCTCTTCCATACCAAAACGAGCACTGACATACAAGAGAGGACACTTGCATACAACAATGAGCACATCCAAACCAAAACTCGTACATATATACAAAAATATGCACATATATACCAAGAGACCATTTATCCAAGTAGAGCCTCTTTCATATCAAAACGAGCACATATATACAAAAGTGGACACTTCATACAACAACGATTACATTCATACCAAAACTCGCACATATATACAATAACACACACATATATACTAAGAGACCATTTATCGAAGTAGAGCTTCTTCCATACCAAAACGAGCACCGATATACAAAAGTGGACACTTGCATATAACAGTGAACAGATTCATACCAAAACTTGCACATATATACAAAAACACGCATAGATATACAAAAATACGCTTCTTCCTATGAAGTGAGTACATATATGTTTGAGTTCATACAGAAGTTCATATCTAAAGTCCAAAAAATGTGAATTCTCATGTTCTCATATACCAATCTTTCTTTCCATACAAAAAAATTCTAAAAAATTTGGCTTGGCGGCGATGGTCGGGGACGAGAGAGGGTCGAGGGCGAGAGACGACGATGGTCGGGGTGGTCGGTGAGAGAGGGCTTGGCGGCGAGGTCGTGGACGGGTGAGAGAGGGTCGGGGAGGCGGCGATGGTCGGGGGCGAGAGGGTCGGGGCGATGGTCGAAAAGATGCTCGGGGCTTGGTGGCGAGGTCGTGGGCGGGTGAGAGAGGGTCGGGGAGGCGGCGATGGTCGGAGGCGAGAGGGTAGGGGCGATGGTCGACAAGTGTGCTTGAGGGACGACGATGCTCGGGGGCGGGCGAGAGAGGTTCGGGGAGGCGGTGATGGTCAGGGGCGAGAGGAGAGGGTCGGGGACGAGGGTAGGGATTCGGAGAGGAGGGAGCTGGGGGCGGGATCCTTAGCCGTTGGATTGTTCAGCGCTACATGTCAGCCATCCGTGGATTGCAGCAGAGTCTGCTGCAATCCACTTACGGCAGAGGATCCTCTCCCGTTTTATTACAGCACAGAAAAAGGTCACAGGTAATGTGATCCGAATAACGAACTCCAACGTAAAATTATGTAGAGAATATGAGAACTTCTATGTAGTTTTATTCACATGATTCCATTATGTCCGTATAGTTCTATTCACATGTATATATGTCTCGTGGGTTTTTTAGCTAATCTTCCTATTTTGATCGGGCAACCGTATATTCTGATGTCCAAAAAACTTTGTTTTATCTACATACAGGAAACAGGGATAGGAAAAAGTGTGAACAGATTACGGAAGCATGCTTCTCTCTCCGTACAGAAATTCGTCAGCCATCTCGTTGGGTAACATATTATATGCACTCGTTATTATCATAAATGGATTCGATTGAATCAATTAAAGGTGTAATTTATTTATATCGTTGCCTTGTTGTTACTGACCAGGAAATGGAAGAGGATTATGGATGAATGGGTGGATCTACACATGAATGATGGTCTTGTGGCTGCTGCACTCGAAGGTTAGGGATCACATGCAGCAATTCTTCGATGCTCGAGATAATAGATTTGTATATGTTAATGATAATTCACAAGTTCCGATTTACAGGTGGAAAGAACATGGGTCGATCAACAACGACCCGAATTGAGAAGGCGGAGGAAGAAACAACAAAAGGGATCCAAACTGAGAAGCCGGAGGAAGAAACAACAAAAGGGACCCAAATTGAGAAGGCTGATGAAGAAACATCAAAAGGCAGTCTTATGGATCCGCAAAGGCTCCTACTTGCGAAGAAGAGGCTTCGTCAGAGATACGAGGATGCCGAGAATGGTAAGTAAGTTGTTTCTTTATATATTCTTAACTGTACCTTAATGCTTGGTTAGACCAATGTAGTTGTTTCTTACTGCCATCGTTGTTTGTTGTTGATTATGCGTGCAGCGAAAAAGAAGAGGACCGTCAAGATTTTGGATATGCACGAGATCCCGAAGTTGAATAGCGCTCTCAACCCTGAGAAGAACAAAGGAGGCTCTCGGAGGATTCACTACTTGAGATGTCATTAGTTTACATACGTTGAACTATGTTGAAGTTAATCTTTCAGTAAAAACTAAAAAAATTAGTTTGTTGTGGTCGCATTCAAGAATTTTATGTATGAAGATACTAGTCTTTTTTAGTTTATATAGTGAAGAGTTGGGTTGATGAGAGATGGAGGGTTAATCTCATTAGAAAACTAAATAAATCATTTTGACCTGGGCCTATGTTTGAGGATGGACTTTAAATGTGTGGTCATATGCTTGGAAGCTTATACATCGAAGGAAAATAAAAAATTGAAACTTTAAAAATTAGAAACAAGGAAAAAAATATATTGAAGAGTTTTTGAAAGTAACATGTTATCTCCAAAGTAATTTAAGACAGCGCTTTCATAGGTTCCTTATTTTCAACATGATAGCATCTCGTTCTTTATTGTCTCGTTTTCCCTTAAAAAAGTTCATGCGAGCAAGGTTATTACTCAGCATTTCATTGAACATGATTTTCATAAGATAGATTATAATGATAGATTTTCCTAGTATTGTCCGCTATTAAACGAAAGGGAGATTCAGTCAATAAAATTTTTAAAATGCTTTGGAAAGAAACAGAGAGGGGTGAATAAACTATTATTAGTGTATGTATCAGTAATTTTCACAAAGTAGAAAAAGAGAGTGTGATGCAGGCAAAGAATGACTTGTCAAGTCATTCTAAATTCTTGTATTGTGTGATTGTGTGTTTTTGATGAGGTTCCTTCTCAGTAAATGAGTCATGGGTGAGAAAAAATTTAACACTTTAAAACTATATATATATATATAGAGAGAGAGAGAGAGGAAGAGAGGGGGGAAGGGGGCCTACTTCATGAAGTAGGTAACCCTACCTACTTCACATCTATTTTTGATTAATTTTTTATTTTTTTGAAAAATACTACAGTAGATTTCCTATATATATTCTTCTAATACGTCATTCAAATTTCGTTAGAAACAGAGACTCCTATGCCCTTCATCAAGAACAGGTCGATTACAACAAATCTAAGACCGTTAAATTTACCTGTTACAGATGGAGGGCATAGGAGTCTCTGTTTCTGACAAAATTTGAATGACATATTAGAGGGATATAGTTATAAAAATGTATGGTGGAATTTTTCAAAAAAATAAAAAATACCAAAAATAGATGTGAAGTAGGTAAGGTTACGTACTTCATGAAGTAGACTCCCTTCCCCCCCCCCGCTCTCTCTCTCTCTCTCTATATATATATATATATATATATATATATATATATATAGGATTTTTATCCAATGAGCTCTATGCCAATTAACGTTTCAGTGAGCGCTAACTCTAGGCCATACACATGTATTACCAATTGAGTGTCGAAGGATGTCGCTTTTGGAAGGAGATTAATATGCAAGATGATTAACAAAAGTATTATTTCAAATATATCGAGTCCTTAAAAAAAGAAAGAACGTTTTGTAAATGTTCAAATCGATGATTTGTTGCAGAAAATTGAGATCTAAATACTCAGGTTAGTAATATATATACAAAATTAAGTAAATAGTTGTTACGAGATCAGCAATACATAAACAACGGTCAATAATTTACATTCATTTATTATATGATGCTCACTGGTCAAGTAAGTGCTTATTGTGAAGTTAGTAAAGCCATAAGAACTGGTCATTAATTTTCATGTGTATTATTATTTTGAACAGAATTCAGTAATTTAGAGACGATACTCAAGTAATATATATACAATTCTTAAGTAAATTATTGTTCTGTGTTCAGTAATGTACATATTTATGTCATATATCCCATATTCAATAATATGTATGATTCTCAAGTAGTGACTATTATGAGAGCAGTAATAACAAAGTAGTGGTCAATAAGACACTAACATTGCTCAAGTAAGAAAGTAACATTTAATACATAATATATTCTCTTTCTACATGATTAATATAGAAATATTACTTTGAAAAAGAAGTTATTAAACACATACACTTAATGAAAAAGGATTAGTGAAATTAATGGAATGCTTCATTGACGAAAAAGGAAAAATATTATAGAAATGAATTGAATGTGCATTACATACACAGTGGTATTACTAACCATTTGTTATGTTATTACTGATCTCACAACACACATTTACTTGACCATTGTATACATATTACTAAATTATGTACAAGGTAATAATTTGGACATAAATTACTAATCATTATCTTGCTATAACCGATCTCACAAGAATCATATACTTGATCAAAGTATATTTATTACTATTATAGCATTTGGATCTTAATCATCTGCACGAAATAATTTATTTGAAGCGTTTCTTTCCAAAATTGTCTTCTTTTTTTTAAGGATGTCGTATAATAGGAAATATAGTAATTGTTAAATACGTGAAGCTTATAATTAAAAATATAGTTATTGCTAATACACATGTATGACCTAAAATTGGTGCTCACTGAAATGTTAATGGGCATAGAGCCCTCTAGATAAGTCTTATATATATGTAACAAATATATACACATATGTATATGTAGAGGAGTTATCCTATGAGAGCAAAAAAATGTGAGAGCATGAGAGCAAGCATTCTGGACCACATGATTCTGTTTTCTCTCTCCTGATCTTCTCTCTCCTGGGTGAATCATGTGGTCCAGAAATCACCCATCTCATGCTCTCACAACTTTTTGCTCTCATAGGATTACTCCGATGTATATGTATATGTATATGTATGGAGGCATTCTAATAGGACATGGTACTTCCATCTCCAAGGAAGGCCAACGATCATACTCATTAGATTCAAATCTAACGGGATCATCAATTTATTTGTCCAAAAAAAATTTAGTCTTCATCTTTTGCATTAATTATACATACCATTTAATATTTCGAAATACTAAATTTAGTTAGATCTATTTTTGGTATTTTTTCGCAATTCTTTATTAAGATAATGTCTTATTTTGTATTGGGTACGTGGAGTGGGTGTTTGTATTCTAGCATATTTTTTTGTAGAATCAATGGCTCCTTTTGTAGAAATTTATTTACATCTGGACAATCATTTTTTAACAGTCACAGCATTGTTGAAATCGACCATGTCTTTGTGGAGGTCGTAAGAGTATCTGTTTCATACAGTTCTCTGCTTCATACTCTCAGAGGAGAGAGAATAGCGGGATCTAGTGGTTCGGATTCTCTGCTTCATACTCTCAGTTTATGGCTCTCACTATCAACCATATATATATATATATATATATGGGAAACTTCCAATAAGGTGGACCTTTCCTATATGCATGGAAAGTCACGTCATTTAGGCATTTTCTAATTTATTATATAATTTCTAACTCCATAAAATTAAAATAAATAGTAGCATAATACGTATATCACAAAAGATTTATGGAAGTATTATTATATTTGACAAAAAAGTTAGTTACAATATGGATGCAATATTTTACAAACCAGTATGATCATCATTTTTTACAATGTGCCATTTATATTTTACAAAATTATTACATATTTTACAAACTTGATAGTGGTTTTTTTGATATTTAAGACAACACCCACATCATTAGAAGGGCCTCATATATATATATATATATATATATATATATATATATATATATATATATATAGACACACATACATACATACACACATTCATACATACACACACACATGTATATATATACATGTATATATATGAGGTCGGGGAGCTGCTCTATGGAGCAGCTAAGATGGTTGCTCCACGGGGCAGTTCCCGCCCCCCCCTTTTTATTTTTTTTGAAATTTTTTTATGTATGTTCATCTATATATCCCTCCTACATGCCATTCAAATTTCGTGAGAAACTGCGACTCTTATGCCCTCCATCTAGAACAGGTACTTTACTGCAAATTTCAGGTCGTTAAAAATTACTTGTTCTAGATGGAGGTCATAGTAGCCTACGTTTCTCATGAAATTTGAGTGACATGTAGGAGGGAAATATAGATGAACATACATGAAAACAATTTCATAAAAAAGGGGGGAAACTGCCCCGTGGAGCAGCCAGCTTAGCTGCTCCATGGAGCAGCTTCCCTTTCCTCTCTCTCTCTCTCTCTCTCTCTATATATATATATATATATATATATATATGGGAGCTGGGAGCATACACCCAAGGGTGTAGGTAACTACCTACACGCAGCGTTCTTTTTCATGATTTTTGAGTTTTTTTGAATGAAACCCTAGGGAGATTTTCTTAATATATTGAGATGAATATGTGTTTCAAATTTCAGGCAAAATAAACATTCCTAACATGTTCATCTAGAAGGTGCCATTTTCAGCAATTCTGAGACCGTTAAAATTTGACGGTCGTGATGAAGATGATAGGAGTCTCGAATTAAGTCGAATTTTGAATGACATCATGGTGTTATATGGTGACTTAATTCCCCAAAAGTTCCATTTCGAAAAAATCAAAAATTAATGAAAAAATGAGACGGGTGTAGGTAGTTACCTACTCCCCTGGGTGTAGGCTCCCTTTTCCCTATATATATATATATAAAGAGAGAGAGAGAGAGAGAGCGAGGGGCAATCTTGTGAGATGGGCTTTTGTGAGATGGTGAGATGGGTAATTTCAGTTGCTCATTTAACATCATTCATGTCATGAAACATGGGTGATTTAGATCATCATATATCACTGTGTTGTCGTTCAAAATTCAACTCAATTCGAGACTTCTATCCCCCCATCAAGATTGTGAAATTTTAACAGTCTCAGAATTGCTAAAATTGACCCCCTTCAAATGGACATATTAGGGTTTTTTCATGAAATTTGAAACAAACATTTAACTCATTATTTTATGTAAATCCCCAAGGTTTCATGGCATCAATAATGTGAAGTTGAATGGTTGAGATTACTCATCTCACCATCTCACAAAAAAACCCATCTCAGAAGATCGTCCATACATACATACATACATACATACATATATGAAGTGTCCTTTCTTTATCTTCTAATTAAGAAAGAAAGGATGATCCTTGCCATTGGTAAGTGCTATGGTCTCTCCTATAGTTATTTTTCCCCTTCCGCGGATATGAGTATTTTTTAATGTTTAGGGGGAGGGAGAGATTGAACCCTAATTATTGAAGTGTGACCCACTACTACCACCGGACCATTAAATGTGTAAAAGATCAATCTTTATGGATTGTAATTTTTCATTTTTTCCCTTTTACAAACAATCTCACGGATTATATTCAACAAGGCATTAACTAGGCATAAAATTCTATTATTTGTGAAAAAGCAAACCACACAGGAGTGTTCAAAGGAAAAAGAATATAAAAACATATTCATGCATCTTTTGAAACTATTATATATATTTCATGAATAATAATTCCAAATAAAATGCTTGGAAAATTGAGAATCATAATAGCGGCCTTCTTAAGAATAGGTTACGAAAAGTTAACCACTTACAGACCAACACACTAAAACAATCAATCACTACGAAACAATTAGAATACCTTAGAATAAAGTAATTATGTCGTCTAGAGAAATGTGCTAGAATTTGTTGGACATGCGAGCCCACAACAAGCCATTATGCAATAAATGTTATTGCAATTCACTCCTTAATCTAAAATGAAGAATAACTAATTTGCATAGTAGGTTCCTTAGTACAATTCGGGTTATGTACCATGACCATCTTAATGATCATACAACCGCTGATTCAATATCTAAAGAGTTAGATTGAGGACTCATCAATCACCGTCAAATTATTGTTAAGATGCGATCTCCGGCCTGAGTAGGAGATGGCAATTCTTATCTCTAAAGGTTGATATCTGACCGACCTCTTGATGTAGGTCTTTTGCACAGGAATAGAGATTCGGAGGTGTCACATTAGTTAGGCCAAAGAGTTGACTTAATGAGATCGAGATAACCAAAGACATATGCCATATGTTGTCACGGTATAGGCATGCATCCTCTGACCGGAGACATATGTGTTACTATATGTCATAGTATGTACATTTGGTAGACCGATAGGTTGATGGCCTAATCAAGGTCTATACACCGGTGAACTGGAGTGCATATAAGGGCATATGAGTAATACGATCTCTCAAAGGGATCATATAGGTTCATTTACTGAACCAGAAGACATGAGCTCAATCATTAGATATTGAGAAGATCAAATTCCATGCATGGTCGTCTCGCTTTGGAAGATTGACTGAATTTGTAGGTTTGATATATACTTTTGAAAAGTATATGATCAACACCTGGGTATGATATATGCTTTTGGAAAGTATATGATCGATACCAACTCCTAATGACCGAATGAGAAAACTTAATGATAAAACCCTGAAGGAGACAGTCTAAAGAGATCTAAAACTTCGGGTATAATCTGGGTCTTCCAATATGCAACATGTAAAGGTATTTGGAATACCTGAGGGTGATGTGATCATAAACGATTGTATAACAATGACGCTTCCATTCTTAGGGAGTGATGAAACGGGTCTGGATTTTAGTGACTCGTCTCAGTAGAGAAGTAATCTGATCTTGGTCCAAATGTTGGACATTGAACTGAATGTGGTTCAGATGCAATCAGATGTGATCTCAATATCCAAGTCACTATACGTGGAACAATACAATCGCCATGTCCTTATCTCCAAGTGTCCGGAGAGAAAGCGCATTATACTTGAAAGAGTTCAGAGATAATTTCATTGTTGATGTATGTATCCAAGCATCGAGAAAATTGATAATTAAATGTGATTTAATGATCATGGATAGTATGAATTTAATTCATATTATAAGGAAAGTTATCTAAGACAATTAAATGTGATTTAATTATCAAATATGTGAATAATGAGAATCTGATTCATATTATTTTAACACACGAGAATAGAGATCCAAGACTATTAAATACGATTTAATTATCATGGATATGAATAATATGGATAATACTATAATATTAATCAAATATATTATAAATCTGATTTATAATATATTAGAGAGAGCTTAATGTGATTTATATTTGTTAATTAATTATTGATGTGATTTGGATTCACATTGGATGATTAATTAAAATATAAGTTACATTTTATTTTAGGATATAAATGTGATTCGCATAATTTCAGTGGCATGGTTGATATTTTCCATAAGATAATTTGGAATTATTCTTTGGTGAAAATATTGTGGACATGAGATGATGATATATATCATGAGATAATAAGATCTCATGATAATTACAAGTCCACCAAAGAGAAGTGAACGGCTACAACTCTCCATGAGGAGAAGAGTAGTTGCCCCCTCTTTTTAGGAGATTGGTTTATTCTCTTCATTGTATTTTCTCTTATCAAAGATGACTTAATTTGAAATTAATTTTGTTGATTTATCAATGAAAATTAATTTAAATTAAATCATTAGTTATTTTGTTTTTATAACAACATCTTAGCCATTGAAAGAAACACAAATCAATCTCATCCATTGATTTTGTGTTGTCCATGGAATGAGATCCGTGGATCCCAAAATACTATATAAGAAGAGGTACACCTTGCTCTTCAAAATACACGATTATGAATTTTCTCTCTATCTCTATCTTTCTATACACACCAAACCTCTCTCTCTCATAGTAGCCATCCACCATGGAGCCTTGTGAGAGTCGTCACCGTCGCAGTATCGTCGTTATGTTGCCGGATCATCTACTCGTGGATCTCCATCTACTTCGGTGCATCTCACTCGTGAAGAAGATTATGGATCTCGTGTGACGAGATCTGGAGATCCGTCGCTTGGATCATCAACATGGATTGCGAGGAGCATGCGTCTCATCAACGCGCTCACAATCATCTCCTCCGTTGGATCGGACTTGAGACAGGAAGTCTCTCGATTTAGAGACTCGATCGCAATCACACTTCAAGAAGTTACCCTGGTACCTATTTGTGGTTTAGATGAAATGATCCAAGAAGTGTTCTTGGATCGTGTAGTTTCATCATTTAAAATTTTTTTAAATTACGCTGCCCAGATCAACTAGTGCGACAAGTCGCTCCCGATCGCATACGATGCAATCTTCACGTTTCTGTGGTGCGCTTGAGGATTTTATGCATATCCTTAAAGTGGTATCAGAGCCAAATTGTCGAAGATTTTTTATTAGATCCATGAACCTACGAATATTTGGGCTCGTTGGGGTTCGTGAAATTTTTTGTCGCATTTCAATTTTCGCAACCCTGTTTTGTGATATTTTTTGGCACTATTTAAAATGTTTAAAATCACATGGATATTGTTCCCCATTAAACAAGGAAAATGTGAATTGGGTTTACGTAATTTGAATTTCGTTTACTCAAGATATGATCATTTTAATGACCATATGTCCACTGTTTCAGGGATGGCGGTTAGTGACGTAATTAAGATGTTAATTACTATTTTAAAGTGCCTGGAAATGCATGCTAAATAAATTGTTTCTATTTTAAATTAAATTATCAAACTCTGAAAATTTATTTTGCTTACTTTGGATTTAAAATGAAGAGATATGCTAATTTTGGTTAGTGATGGTCACTGCTGAAAATTACATACTCAACCATGAACCTTGTGATTTCCATTTAAGAATCTTGTGAAATTAGAGGTTAATTTCCTGGAATAATTATGGATAATATTCAAGAAATATTGAAATAATAATTATTCCCTTAAATGGCATTACCTCAACCAATAAATGATTAGATTTGATCTAGATCACCTATTAGTTACTTCATACACTTTTATCAAACTTGCTACTTGAATAGGTTTTAGGAATTTGTCTAGAAAGTTTCCTTATAATCAAAATGGTTTGATAATTACTATATGGTATAATTTCGATTGAAAACCCGATGTCATCTCATGTACAAAGTGATTGACTCGACATTTTTTTCTCGAGGCGGATATGGTATCTAGTCAAGGAGCGTTGGGGTAGTAGATTGCATCGTGTGCGGTCTATCCCACTCATGTCGGTACTGGCCATGACAACGGGTAGGGAACAGATGATGCCTGAGAGATCATGATGTATTTTCTAATTATTAAAATTCAAATTAACAGGTACTTTGAGATAATACCATATATTCAAGTAACAATCAAGTTTGTTGATTGAATTGGATTGATAATTGATTTAATGTGATTAAATTAATTATATCCAATTAAAACACTCTATTATGAATAGAGTTATATTTTCCTTGGAAGAATAAATTATATGAATGTGATTTATGATAATTAATTAAATTTTAATATGATGTGGAGGATCACATAAGTGACATCCATGGTCTCCCGTCAAGGCGAAGGGTTCCATCGTTAGGGATTGTATGGAGGAGACACATGTCCAAAGTGACAGCTCCTGCATGCAAGTGCATCTGGATCAGTCTCTTTACTTCTCGAAAGAGTAAGGCTATATGCGTAGTAACCCTAGTATCGGTTCCTCATATTATTGGGGCGATATTGGATTGCGCATAGCGAATTCCATTCATGTTGATGGTTGGTTCAACTAACAGTGGGTCAACATCACCTTAGGGGTAGTGGACTCGGGTGTTAAAGACCGAATTGGGAAATGCAAGTTGGACTTGCAAGGATGAATGAATTCCCGCTTCTTTTTATCTAAGTTGTAGTTTATCTTATTATTGGGATACAACAAAAATAGGAAAGGAGATCCCAGATCTTGCTAGAGATATAACAGTAGGAATATCTCTTACATTGAAAGTGATTAAGGGAATGAACTTTCAATGTTGACAAGGTATGACAACTTTGATATAAAATTTCCTAAATCAAAGTAAAATATGTATATATGTATATGTATATATATATTTATGAAAATTTCTTATTTCATATAATCATCATTAAACCCACTCAAAGCTATACTCAATAATAGCCAGTGTAATATCATGAATTGAATTCATGATCAAGATATTATCCTTGCAATTAGACACATAATGTATGTGGTTGCAATATGCAAGTTTCCTCATCAAAATGAGGAATGACAATTAAATAAGACAATAATACATCAACTTAGGGTTCGTATGTCTCTATAGTCTTGATCTTTCATCGAGTGTACTTTGGAAGTGACATGTTGATGATGATCGTAATTATCAAATTAATCCTTATAAAATAAAAGAAGATATTTTGTATACATATGTGCTCTAGACATTTAATCATGAATGACATGGTTCTCTACATTATGCAGAATGGTAGCTCAAAAGAGATGATGTATTCAAAATGTTTGAATACCTGCCAGAACCAAAGTTTTTGAGGTAAGATGGATGTAGAAATGATGAGTGTCATCATTCTAATGTCTATACTCTTGTCAATCATGAAGCTTCATAATAATCATATTGTATGAATTAATTAAGGCATATATAAATATTTAAATCTCTTATTTTGAAATCTTTTGAATTCAACATAAGAGATCCTTTATCTTAAGCAATGGTTGTTTATATATGAAGGGAGTGCAGTGGAAGCATGGGTCGAACCCAAGTAAGAAGGAAAGTCAAAGAGTTGACCTACTTCTGTGACTTCCATATGGCATCCAGATAGTTGGATAAATTGTCATACTGCAATAAGATGATGTGTTGATAGTATCACTATCAAGTCTAACTAGAATTCTTAGAGAAGGACTCAGATAATATATTAGAATAATCTACATCTATATTTAATCATTGAAATTGTCTTCTTATAAGATAAGATCAAAATCTAAAATTATATTTCATTCTTCTAATGACACTTGCAATTGTTGCATATGTTGTAGAAGATTAATAAATTTGATCTTAAGGTTTAACAATCATCTATATGGGAATTGATGCAATTGTTGCAACAATCTCCATAGGATAGATAGACTTCATATTTTCAGTGGGAGAGCCCTTGGTCTTATAGAATGTCTTTATGACCTAGATATTAGAATACAATCATTGTTGGAGATGAACATGTATTCTAGAATAGACCTATCATAAAGAGTTATGATAGTAGATTCTACTAAATTAGAACATTAATGAAAGGTTCATTAACATTTCTAATACTGAAAATTAAACCTTAATAGATCAACAGGAGGATGAAGATCATTTGACAATGATCTGGCATCGAGTCTTGGACATATGTCTAATGATATGATCGATAGACTAGTGAGATATTGAACTTTAGATTGTCTAAAGATTCAAATCTTACATACTTGTGAATATTGTATTCAAAGTAAATATGTCCAATACTCTCTTCTCTAGGAATATTGTAAGATGCCAAGGTATTCATGATCTTATACATATTGACGTATGTGGATCATCTATATCATAATAAACATTGATGAGATGTGATATCATTCGATGATTATTTGTGATATGAGATTCCTTCCTTTCACCTTAGAAATCTTTGAAATGTTCAAAGATTTCACATTTTTGGTTTAGAACCAAAGTCGAAGGAAGATGAAATGAATTTGATCATTTGCATCTCATGCTTGATTATCGCTTCTCTTCCACAGTTGTATAGATCCAATTGTCCATATCACACATTCTTTTGTCTAACACCTCATCTTCATCTTATGATTATGCTATACTTAGGGTGTACTTTACCCTAAGTATAGGGGGTGTCAGACTTGTGATCATCTATTTGATTCTTTTTACCTCTATTTTGTTTCCTATACTTGGGGATATTTCACCCTAAGTATAGGGGAGGTAAACCCTATATATCATAACCATCAGTTTCCCCCTTGTGTACAAACTTCTATACTTAGGATTACCTGATCCAAAGTATAGGGGGATGATGACCGTCCTGACCACTAAGGTATAAGGTGCTAAATGGTCGTTGCGACCCAAGCAATCAGGCTCGATCAATCAAGAAAAAGAGACCACCAATATAAAAATCAACTCGAAAATCAATAGTGGTCTTGCTATTATTTTAACCTGGTATAGCGACCAGGGTCGAACTCAAGGAGCACGTAATGGCCTTGCGGCCTACGAAGTACTCAAAAATAGAATGAAAGAGAAGAAGAGAGTATTTTTGATGGTTTTTAGGGTTTTTATATTTTTTTGGAGTTTTTAATTAATTAAGAAACTAAAGAAAACAAGTACACAAGGCAATTCAACTATTTATTTAATGTATCAAAAATCAGTCAAAAATTCCAATAAAAATATTTCTGTGTGTTTTATGTTTTTTACTGTTTTTGGTGAATTTTTGGGATTTTTTTGATTTTTATATGATTTTCTAAAAATCAAACAAGGTCAGAAAGTAGAGGTACTGTCCAACCGAGCTTGAGGGACTTAGATAAAATATCTAAAAGTCCCCAATAAGCCTGGAGGTAATTTTCCTATAAAGAGAAAGAAACAAGGAAAATTTTGGCACCTTAATTGATTTTTTTGGATTTTTAAATTAATTATTAGAACTTTTATAAGGTTTTAGGGGTTTTGCAATTTTTATGAGTTTTTGAAAAATAGCCAAAATTGGCTAGAAAATCAAGCAAACCAAGACAAACAGTGGGTAATTTTTTTGTAATTTTTAGATGAGTTTTAATATTTTTTTTGATTTTTCAAATCAAACAGTAAATAAAATACGTGTTTTTGAATTTTTAAAAATATCAAACAGTGTCTAAAATGTCTCCAAAATTTATAGAAAATAATTTTCATCAAATTTGGAGTTGATTTGCTATTTTATTAAAATCACACACAAGGGCACAGTACACAGGGACCTAAACGCAAATATAATAAAACCCTGGGCCCCCTGGAGAACAAGCTTGGAAAATGCAGGGGCACAGAATGCAAATTACCCCTTAGACCACGCACGATACACGTGACTCAGGCCTGGGGGGACCAAATTGTCATTCCTGTTTATAAAAGTATAAATCGGAACACAGCAAAAAAATAGGGCTGAAATTGCAAAAACACCAAATACTCACGTGTCGACGCACGTGTGGACAACTGGTAGGGGTATAAATGCAATTTATATAAACATGAAGGTCCTCAGTGCAATTTTTGCAAAAATAAAAAGAGCTACACTACGTATTTACAGGACTAAAAACTAAATGTGAAAAGTAAAGGGGCCTACGAGCAAATACCCCTTTTATTAATGCCGATGGCTGGATGAACGCCACGTAGCAGATCCAACGCGCAAGAACGGTGGCGCCTTTAACCTTGAAACGCTGGCCTGATCGAACGGGTGAGGGTCCTCCACGTGGCAGATCTGACGGTGCTGGAGCGCTGCGGAGAAACCCTTGGTGAATCGACGACTGAGAAGAGGACGCGTGGAGATCGGATGGCTGTGAATCACGAGCGCCTCTTCTTCTGATCGTGCGGCTCAAATCTATCCTCTGAAGAATCTGACGGTGGGGACGCTCCTGGATGGCTGCCCTAGATGCGAACTGGAGCGGGAGGATGATCTAACGACGCGAGGAGGTCCTGGAAGAACTCTCGGCCGGCGAACTTCGCCGGCTCGAAACTGGAACGTGGGGACTCCTCGTCGGCTGCAGGAAGGCTGAGAAGAATCGTGGAAACCTTCCACGTCTGATGGCAAGCTCCGATGATGGCGGGGAGCTCTGGAGGGCTCCGGTGAAGCGGATGACCTGGAGCTGCTGTGCTCGAACCTTGGACCTCCAGATGAGGTCCTTATGATGATCTGACCTGCACAGGCAAAACCTGGGGTCGAGGGCAAACTGCCTCGACCCGTCAGAACGGGAAATGGATGGCTGGTGCGTCGGTATGGAGGCTCTCCGGCGAGCGGCAGAAGGTGAGAGCCGATATCCCTGCTCCGGGGTGAGCCAGGGGAAATGGAGGGTCGGAGAAGGTGGAGAGAAGTCTGGTGGACGTGGTGGCGGTGGCGGATGGATGAATGGGTGACCGGAGACGGCAGGCGGAGGCGGCGGAGCAACACTACTGAAATCGGAGAAATCCTAATCTACGCTATTCTACGGCCTAAGAGGTTTACCTAGCGGATGCTGTCGACTAGGCTGAAGCTCAGCGAGCTCCGGGGTCATTGCCTGCAAGGGGGCGTCGTATCCCCGAGGCTGAGCGCGCTCGCGGCGGCGCATGGCGATGAAAACCACCGGATCAGGGGCTCCCGGCTTCCCGAGCCTCGCTGCTACTCCAAAGCACTCGGCTGTCACTCAGGCACTCCAGAGGAGGTCACAGGCGTCGAGGGGGAGATCCAAAGATGCGTGAAAACCTCGCCGGAGCTGAGACTTTATATGGCTAGGGGTCCGAGAAGAAGAGGGTCGGGCGTGATGTCGGAGCTCGGATCCCTAGGCAAAACCACCGGGCGGGGATTAGGAACGGATCTAGAATGATTAGGACCCGGGATTTGAGGGATTGGTGATCGGATCGAGCGGGAAAAAATGTGAGAAATCGGGACAGGCACTCGGATCCGCAAGGAGGGGGTCCGCGGTGGAGAGTTGACCGGGGTCAACAAACCCCCGTGGACCAATCAGAATCCACCAAGGCCAATTTATTTGTTTATTTATTTTAAAATAGAAAATGATCGAATTACTAAAAACTTAAAACATGAAAAATATTTATTTTATTTTTTTCTATTTTTTTTGTGATTTTTATTTGTTTTTTTGAAATATATTTTAGGTATTTACAAAATATTATTATTATATGCATGTATATACATATGTATTTTTAATTTTTAATTTTTAATTTTTAATTTTTAATTGTTTATTTTTGTATATTTTATTCCAATTTTATATTTTATTTATTTATATAATATAATTTGGAATAATTTGATATTTTTATTTTATTTTTAGTATTTATATACAAGGGTTAAATAAATATATGCACATGTATCTACACGGTATAATTACAATGTATTTTTGATTTTTGATTTTTATTTCTTTTTATTTTATTTTTATTTTTTATTTTTTTTATTTTATGTATTTAAATTATGGAATGTGGAGTATGTACACATTTTATTGGATTTTTATTTATTTATTTATAAGGGTAAATAAATAGATAAAGGGATCTATATACATAGCTTTTATACAATGGTGAAGGGATTTTTAATTTCCTTTTTATTTTATATTTTTATTTTGATTTTATATTTACAAATATTTACAAATAAATACAATCCATTTTTATTTTATTTTTAGAGGAAAATATTTTCATTTATTTATTTATAGGTATATACACAAATGAGCTTCCTTATCTCTCTCTACTTGGGTTTTTATGCGGTCAGGCCCATGCTGAGCCCTCCCTTGGGATTAGGTCGCTCAATATTTATTCTAAATATTTCTCTCTTTTTCTTTTGACTCTTTATTCTTTTATTTTAGCATAAAAACATGCTAATTATTAGTTTTTACACAATGCATGCTTTTTGCTAATTATTTGTATTTACACCTATGTACATGTATTTGCAAAGGTTTTTGTAGCTAAAATATAAGAATAAAGAGTGATGAATGGGTATTCATCACCCCCCCATACTTAACTTTGCTAGTCCCTTAGCAAACACTTATTTGAAAAAGAAGTGAAAAAGAAAGAAAGAAAAAGAAAAAGAGGAGAATGTACATGGATCAAGGTTGAATATTAAACTTTCCTTCATTAAATTGAATTATGGAGCTCGATAAGATCTTTGGAATATTAATGTGTCGGAACCTTATTTAGACTTAAGCTTAAAACTCAACAGTCTCTATGTTCCACCAATCTATGGACAAGACTCCTCAATAAACCAGATCAGAACAAGTCTACATACACACTCTAATGACTATGAATCTTTCCATGCAGTGTAAGTGATAGTAGCTCCCCACCTCAGAAGTAGCAAAGAAACAACCTCCCCCAACTTGGTAACTCTAATGCCTCGGTCTAGCAACTCTTTCCTCGAGAAGCGGTGTATTCCCTTCTAAGTTCAAGTGCAACCGGCTCAAGAAGAGGGGGAAGAAGTATAGACTTTTGGGAGCTCAGCCAGTGTAGCTAAGTCTCCCGCTGCAAGCTTCATGAGATGTAACATGGATACCATAAGCTTTTACTTTATTTGACTATATACACTCCGGTGGGGTTATTAAATTTTCAATCCGACCCACCACTTTTTTGGAGTTCTTTTTGCATTTGCATTTTTTTTCCAAGTGCCTCTGTACAACATATCTACATGGTGCAGCATATATACAAGAAATTTCCTCTTGAGCCAGTAGACTATCCCTCTTTTGAAGCTTCATTGCAACCCACGGCTTCTGTCTTTAGCCTTCATCACCACTAGACCAATTTGAGACGCACTTCCTTCACTAGAAGAAGAAGAGAGGTTCCGCCTAGAAGTACTACCCTCATATGCTATCCCAAGCCAAAGGAAACTGCCTCCTCACCACCTCATCTGTGGAGAGCCATGTGTAAAGTGCTGGTGCAAGTCAAGCCATTGTCTCTAAGAGTCATGCGTGTGTTGTTAAGTGTTCTACTTAGGCTCATCAAGATGACATATGCTCATAGCCTAGTGGACTCAAAGAATTAAGTCCTTATGGACCTGAAAAGCCTTAACCCTAAGCCCTATAAGGTTCCTTTTAGAATTAGGTGGATTAAGATCTTAATCAAGCTCCATTTCCCAATTTAATTCCAGGCTTAGTTTAAATGTCAACTATCATCCAAGAAAATTATATACATATATACACAAAAATGCTATTTACAAATATTTACAATCGTGCACAATTTTTGAAAAATGTTTTGAAATCATGAATGGATGGATGCATGAAGTGTATGTTTTGCAAAAGTATTTACAAACATTTACACAAGATTTTTGCAAACTTTTGATTTTCAAAACATTTTCGAAAAATTTTGTACTATATACATAATTTTGATAAGGAAATATTTACACAAACTTCACACAAAAACATATTTTTTTTGAAAACATTTTTACAGAAATAATTTGTACATAGCTATGTATGTGCAATAAAAGAATGATTATTTACAGAAAAAATTTTTGATTTTTGTCATTTTTACGGTTTTTAGCCATTTTATTTATTGACACACTCACACAAAGTACGAGTTATGGCTAAAGTATATATGAAATATATACACACCCCCCTATACGTAGCTCGAACGATGTCCTCAGAGTGATCAAGAGCGATAAAGAAGACATAACTCGTGCTTAGTAACAAGGAAGTGAAAAGAAATGGCTAGATACAGAGATGAATGAATGAATAGAATGAGGAGAACTCGGTGGTTTCCCCCTATACTTAGGATTAAATAATCCTAAGTATAGTAAGCTGTACATGAAGGGAAATCCGAGTGAAGAATGAACAGAGTCTGCCCCCCCTATACTTAGGGTAAAATATCCCTAAGTATAGGTAGCAAAACAGGGGCAGAACAAAGAAAATTGACACATATATGCAAGGTGGAGGGGCATCACCCCCCCTATACTTAAGGTGAAGCACCTTAAGTATAGGCAACACAACAGGAGTGATGAAGTAGAACGAATGAACAACCCGGTGTTTCCACCCCCCTATACTTAGGATGAGGAATATCCTAAGTATAGCAAAGATAATCCTAGGCGAGACTTGGGGTGAAAATAAGAACGAAAGACAGAAAGATCAAACTAAGACAAAACACGTATATACAAAAGAGTACAATGTTGAGGTGCCTCTCAACAAGCGCTAGATTTTACGCCCCTAGCTGGGCGCAAAGGCTTGGATAATGCAGTATCAAGGTTCAGGACGGCATCGGAAAGTCGAATGTCGTACTGTCGTCGCAATCTCGGTATGGGAACTGCGACGAACTCAACAGTGTAAACAAAGACACCCTGGTATGCAATCAAGCGGGTGTCTGCTACCGGTCAGTGATATGGAAAGAAATGATCGGCATCCGGTAGCACAAAAGAAATCAACGGCTCTAGGTCAGATTGGAGTGAGAGTGTGGAGCCGAAGACATCAAACGTGGAGAAGGATGGATCAGTAATAGAATCCTCCACGTCAATCAGCGTCTCAAACAGGTGTGGACAATCAAGATCAGGAGACTCTCTAAGAAGACTGATATCCGATGCATGAAATATAAGCAGATAAAACAAATCATCGAATATCTCCAGGATGGGCTCATCCTCACGAGGGTCGTCGAAGTGAGAAGAATCAGAATCAGAATGATCTAAAGACTCGGTTTCGTGTTCCGCCAGACCGGAAACACTCTCAGTAGGTGAAACCGAGTACTCATCGAGTGTGGCATCCTTCCGCAGATAACCCTCGGGGAGAGATGCAAGATCAGAAGTGAGTAAGAGAGGAACAGGATCTAGATGGTCGTCTACGCTGCTATCAAGTATCCACTCGGTGCACCAGGCTGCATCATCAACGAAAGTGTAGGTATCGGCAATCTGGAAGCAGGAGAAGGTACTAGTCCACACCGCGGAAGGCAGCAAAGTGTCTGCGGCTGATCCTCGCTCTGCGACTATGCTGGCTGTCAGCTGGTCCTCAGGAAGTGTATCTCTCTCAACAAAGTGGAGGACAAAAGGCTCGAAGACGGGACTCTCTGTGTCTGTACTCTCAAAGTGGTGTCCCTCATCGAGCTGTGGCTGCTGGGTTGAGTCCTGGTAGCTGTCTGCGTCCAGGAAGTATCTCTGCAGAAAGGAGGCTGAGTCCTCCGGGACTGGAATCTGAAGTGTCTGAGACAATGGCTGTAGTAGCGGGGGCTCCTCTGGTTCCTGGTATATCAGAAGATCTGATATCCAAGACTCGTCGACTGGAAACTCTAGGGTTGCCTCGTACTCCAGCTGTAACAACAACGGGAACTCGAGAAAACTCTGGGTCTGAACCTCTGCTATCGCAGTCATCTCCTCTGTCAGTGGTGCTGTCTGCTCCAAGTCCTCGGGCCAGTGTATAGAAGCTGACTGATCATGTAAAGTAACACACCTCACTAGTACAGCATCGTCCACATGTTTTGTCCTGACTACGGCATCTCGTGAAGAAGATCTCTGTGAAAGTAAACTCGAGATGGTGTCCAGTAAGTGAATGTCCGAACTTCGGTGTGAACCGCCACATGTGGTAATCACCAGTGCTATCTGCTCTGCGGTCATCCCCCGCATGGAGATCTCTATCAGGTCTGTCAGTGGGAGTCCGTGCTCGGGAAATCTCCTCAAAAGGTCAAGAAACCTCAGCCATGCCTCGTGCAATGGCTCCTGGGGGTCTACTGAGAAATCGGTGATCAAAGACCGCATGAAATCTGCTCTACGTAGAGGGAAGTATCTCTGTAGAAACTCTCGACGTAACTCTCCCCACGTATGGAATGTTCTCCCCAATCGGCGGTGCCATCTCATGGCTCTGTCATGAAGTGTGAATGGGAAGGTCCTGCTCATCAGCTCCTCTGCAGTGATATCTGAATATCTCTGAGCTCTGCAAAACTCCTCGAATGCGAACAGGTGAAGATATGGCTCCTCATGCGCCTCTCCTGAAAATGTCGGTAGTCGCTGAATGTAATCCAAATCCAAGATGAATGGGCCAAGTGTAGAAGCTGACTCAGCTCCCTGTGCTATCTGCTCCTCCATCCTTCTGGAATAGGATATGTTTGTTGATCTCCACTGCTCTCTCTGATCACCAACGGAGTGCGCTCTCAACTCAGCAACAACATCGTCCAGGTCTCGCATCTGCTCTATCTGGTGTCCTCGGACGTCTCGCACAACATGCCCAGTGTAGTGAGATGAACGGGAGGGAGGGAGCGGGAGGTTGGTCGGAGATCCGACCTCCCTGGAAGGTGGACTGGAGGGATGGTCAGAAGATGGAGAAGAAGCCGTAAGAGTCGGCTCGAAGTGCGGGAGATCCATCATCCAGGGGTAAAGGAGAAGAAGAGGGAGACTGAAGGGAGGGAGGGTGGGAAAGATCGAAGGGATCTAGCAATCACACAAGATGAACAAGCAAACCCCCAATTCACCTACGCACACAAAGCTGAAGACCGAAAGGGATCGGTCAATTATCTTGTTGATTTTATTTTAGGTGATCATTCAATCTATCAGAGCGATTACGTGAGGTAAATAGGTATCCAGATATTTCTTAACCGACTGTCCCGTACTGAAAGCCGGTAATCAGTCAAGAAAGATCGGAGGCTCTATCCTAATGTGCGGGTCACTCTCTCGCTCATCCAAACAAAACAAGGAGGGGGTTACTCTCCCCAAGACAGATTTTCAGTGAAGTGTCTTTTAGATCAAGTATGATTAGCAGTCCCGATTTTATTGTTTTTGTTTTTTAGATATTTTTAATGCAAGCAAAAACGCCTAACAAATTTTTCGGTTCTCCTGTTTATTAAGTCAAAAATAGGGGGGAGAAGACGAAAAAGCCGATGCGCGATAAATCAATGATGCATGCAGAGATAGAAATGCGTACCTGACTCCAGCAGTCTACATGCAAGATGATCCGCGCATAAATGTAAAGACTGAAAAGAAACTACCTATATGGTGCAGCGGTGAAAACCGAGTCCTAAACAAGCAATTTCTACTCGATAGAACTGTCTAGCTTAGTCACTCGCCCTCGATCCAAAGAGTCCGGTCTAGACCCACCCCTCCTCTTCTCGACAGGTCGAGTTCAGGAGTAGCGCTTGACGGGGCAGGCTCGCGGCGCGTAGGCTCTCAGGAAAGCGACTAAGCTATTTTTATTAATGAGTTATTACTAGGTCCAATTATCGCTCTATAGGAACAGGCAAGCAATTAAGTGTGGGGATCCTACTAATTACGGCACAGTCAAGCAGAAAGTCCTAAATCTAGGGGCTTGCGAAAAACCGCGGAAAACCGTAAAAGGCAGCTAAAAAGCTAAAACCGCGAAAAAGCCGCGAAAAATCTAAATGGGTCCCCCGAGCACACCCGTGCTCGGCGAAACAGACCCGAGAGTCCAATTGTCTCTGAGTACCTGTATTATTACAATAGTTCGAATGTGCAGAAAATAAAGATAATCTACTCTACACTACTCTCGCGGCTATCACGTGGCTCCCGCACTCCTGCTTGCTCCTCGCGCTCTCCTGCGGCTTTGTGAAGAAGAGAGCCGCCTCCGGTTCCCACGGTTGCTCGGCTTGCGAAGAAAGCCGCCTCGATCCTCGGGCCCTCGCAAGAAGTCAAAAAAAAGTGGTCAGTCCAGATAAATGTATAAACAAGTCAAATGTATATACAAGAATATGTATAGAAAGCCGCGAAAAGAAAACCGCGGAAAAAAAACGACTACTAAGCCGTGCTCCCCGACAACGGCGCCATTCTGATGACCGTCCTGACCACTAAGGTATAAGGTGCTAAATGGTCGTTGCGACCCAAGTAATCAGGCTCGATCAATCAAGAAAAAGAGACCACCAATATAAAAATCAACTCGAAAATCAATAGCGGTCTTGCTATTATTTTAACTTGGTATAGCGACCAGGGTCGAACTCAAGGAGCACGTAATGGTCTTGCGGCCTACGAAGTAGTCAAAAATAGAATGAAAGAGAAGAAGAGATATTTTTGGTGGTTTTTAGGTTTTTTATATTTTTTTGGATTTTTTAATTAATTAAGAAACTGAAGAAAACAAGTACCCAAGGCAATTCAACTATTTATTTAATGTATCAAAAATCAGTCAAAAATTCCAATAAAAATATTTTTGTGTGTTTTATGTTTTTTACTGTTTTTGGTGAACTTTTGGCATTTTTCTGATTTTTATATGATTTTCTAAAAATCAAACAAGGTCAGAAAGTAGAGGTACTGTCCAGCCGAGCTTGAGGGACTTAGATAAAATATCTAAAAGTCCCCAATAAGTCTGGAGGTAATTTTCCTGTAAAGAGAAAGAAACAAGGAAAATTTTGGCACCTTAATTATTATTTTTGGATTTTTAAAATAATTATTAGAATTTTTATAATGTTTTAGGGGATTTGCAATTATGATGAGTTTTAGATAATTAAAAATAGCCAAAATTGGCTAGAAAATCAAGCAAACCAAGACAAACAGTGGGTAATGTTTTTGTAATTTTTAGATGAGTTTTAGTATTTTTTTATGATTTTTCAAATTAAACAGTAAAGAAAATACGTGTTTTTGAATTTTTAAAATATCAAATAGTGTCTAAAATATCTCCAAAATTTATAGAAAAGTTTACATCATGGCAGGAACCATGTGTCTAAATTTTCATAAAATTTGGAGTTGATTTGCTATTTTATTAAAATCACACATAAGGGCACAGTACACAGGGACCTAAACGCAAATATAATAAATCCCTGGGCCCCCTGGAGAACAAGCTTGGAAAATGCAGGGGCACAGAATGCAAATTACCCCTTAGGCCACGCATGATACACGTGACTCAGGCCTGGGGGGACTAAATTGTCATTCCTATTTATAAAAGTATAAATCGGAACACAACAAAAAGACAGGGCTGAAATTGCAAAAACACCAAATACACACGTGTCGACGCACGTGTTCACAACTGGCAGGGGTATAAATGCAATTTAAATAAACATGAAGGTCCTCGGTGCAATTTTTGCAAAAATAAAAGAGCTACACTACGTATTTACATGACTAAAAACTAAATGCGAAAAGTAAAGGGGCCTACGAGCAAATACCCCTTTTATTAATGTCGACGGCTGGATGACCACCACGTAGCAGATCCAATGCGCAAGAACGGTGGCGCCTTTAACCTTGAAACGCTGGCCTGATCGAACGGGTGAGGGTCCTCCACGTGGTAGATCTGACGGTGCTGGAGCGCTGCGGAGAAACACTTGGTGAATCGACGACTGAAAAGAGGACGCGTGGAGATCGGATGGCTGTGAATCACGAGCGCCTCTTCATCTGATCGTGCGGCTCAGATCTATCCTATGAAGAATCTGATGGTGGGGACGCTCCTGGGTGGACGGCCTAGATGCGAACTGGAGCGGGAGGATGATCTAACGGCGCGAGGAGGTCCTGGAAGAACTCTCGACCGGCGAACTTTGCCTGCTCGAAACTGGAACGTGGGGACTCCTCGTCGGCTGCAGGAAGGCTGAGAAGAATCGTGGAAACCTTCCGCGTCTGATGGCAAGCTCCGATGATGGTGGGGAGCTCTGGAGGGCTCCGGCGAAGTGGATGACCTCGAGATGTTGTGCTCGAACCTTGGACCTCCAGATGAGGTCCTTACGATGATCTGACTTGCACAGGCAAAACACGGGGTCGAGGGCAAACTGCCTCGACCCGTCAGAATGGGAAATGGATGGCTGGTGCGTCGGTATGGAGGCTCTCCGGCGAGCGGCGGAAGGTGAGAGCCGATATGCCTGCTCCGGGGCGAGCCAGGGTGAATGGAGGGTCGGAGAAGGTGGAGAGAAGTCCGGTGGACGTGGTGGCGTTGTCGGATGGATGAATGGGTGACCGGAGACGGCAGGCGTAGGTGGCGGATCTACACTACTGAAATCGAAGAAATCCTAATCTACACTATTCTACGGCCTAAGAGCGTTACCTGGCGGATGCTGTCGACTGAGCTGAAGCTCAGCGAGCTCCGGGGTCATTTCCTGCAAGGGGGCGTCGTCTCCTCGAGGCTGAGCGCGCTCGCGGCGGCGCACGGCGGTGAAAACCATCGGATCAGTGGCTCCCGGCTTCCCGGGCCTCGCTGCTACTCCAAAGCACTCGACTGTCACTCAGGCACTCCAGAGGAGGTCACAGGCGTCGAGGGGGAGATCCAAAGATACGTGAAAACCTCGCCAGAGCTGAGACTTCATACGGCTAGGGGTCTGAGAAGAAGAGGTTCGGGCGTGATGTCGGAGCTCGGATCCCTAGGCAAAACCACCGGGCGGGGATTAGGAACGGATCTAGAATGATTAGGACCCGAGGTTTGAGGGATTGGTGATCGGATCGAGCGGGAAAAAATGTGAGAAATCGGGTTAGGCACTCAGATCCGCAAGGAGGGGGTCCGTGGGGGAGAGTTGACCGGGGTCAACAAACCCCCGTGGACCAATCAGAATCCACCAAGGCCAATTTATTTGTTTATTTATTTTAAAATAGAAAATGATCGAATTACTAAAAACTTAAAACATGAAAAATATTTATTTTATTTTTTCTATTTTTTGTGATTTTTATTTATTTTTTGAAATATATTTTAGGTATTTACAAAATATTATTATTATATACATGTATATACATATGTATTTTAAATTTTAAATTTTTAATTGTTTATTTTTGTATATTTTATTCCAATTTTACATTTTATTTATTTATATAATAAAATTTGGAATAATTTTGTATTTTATTTTATTTTTATTATTTATATACAAGGGTTAAATAAATATATGCACATGTATCTACATGGTATAATTACAATGTATTTCTTATTTTTGATTTTTATTTCTTTTTATTTTATTTTTATTTTTGATTTTTTTTATTTTATGTATTTACAATATTGAATGTTGAGTATGTACACATTTTATTGGATTTTTATTTATTTATTTATTTATAAGGGTAAATAAATAGATAAAGGGATCTATGTACATAGCTTTTATACAATGGTGAAGGGATTTTTAATTTCCTTTTTATATTTATATTTTTATTTTGATTTTATATTTACAAATATTTACAAATAAATACAATCCATTTTTATTTTTATTTTTAGAAGAAAATATTTTCATTTATTTATTTATAGGTATATACACAAATGAGCTTCCTTATCTCTCTCTACTTGGGTTTTTATGCGGTCAGGCCCATGCTGAGCCATCCCTTGGGATTAGGTCGCTCAATATTTATTCTAAATATTTCCCTCTTTTTCTTTGGACTCTTTATTCTTTTATTTTAACACAAAAACATGCTAATTATTAGTTTTTACACAATGCATGCTTTTTGCTAATTATTTGTATTTACACCTATCTACATGTATTTGCAAAGGTTTTTGTAGCTAAAATATAAGAATAAAGAGTGATGAATGGGTATTCATCAGTGGACCACCGACCTCTATCATTACATTCTTTTATTCCGTCGTTGTAGTATAGCATTTCTTTTCACTTTCCAATACTCAGCACGAGTTATGTCTTCCTTTCATCGCTCTTTGGTCACTTTGAGGACATCGTTCGAGCTAAGTATAGGGGGGTGTCGTATATATTGTATATATACTTTAACCATAACTCATACTTTGTATGAGTGTATTAATGAATAATATGGTAAAAATCACAAACTAAAAAATCACAAAATTTTAAAAAAATTTCTTGCATATAAAATTCTTTCTTGTACATACCTTTTGAAAAAAATTACAAATGTTTTTCGAAATGTTTTGATTGTAAAATGCTTGTAAATATTTTTGTATCAAAATTATGTATATGGTACAAATTTTTGAAAAATGTTTGAAAAATAAAAGTTTGCCAAAAATATATTTGTAAATTTTTGTAAATATCTTGCAAAACTTTCCTTTCTTCCTTGCATTCAAACATTTTTCATAAAATTTTACATATCTTCAAAAATTGCACAAAAAGAGTTTTGCACATATTTTCTTATTTCTTCTTCTTCTTCTGAATCATAGTTGATATTTAAACTAGTCTGGAATTAAATTGAAAAATGGATCTTGGTTAAGACCTTAATCCACTTAACTTCAGAGGAACCTTATAGGATTTGGGTTTAGACTTTTAAGGTCCATTAGTGACTTAATTCTTTGAGTCCACTAGGCCATGTTCCCATGTCATCTTGATGAGCTTAAGTAGAACACTTAACAACATACACATGACTCTCAGAGACAATGGCTTCACTTAGACCAGCACCTTACACATATCTCTACACATATGAAGTGATGAGGAGGCAGAATCCTTTAGCTTGGGGTAGCAAACGAGGGTAGTACTTCTAGGAGGAACCTCTCATCTTCCTTTAGGGAGGGATGTGTGCCTCAACCTGGACTAAAGACAGGAGTTGTGGGTTACAATAATGTTTCAAAAGAGGCAAAATGGACATGTCTGATTGAAAATAAAATGCCTGACATATTGTATATAGTTAATAAAACAATGCTTATGTATTACACCTTCTTATCTCATGAAACTCGCAATGGGAGACTTACCTACATTGATTGAGCTCCTAAGAATACGTGGCCACACTGGCCATGGTCCATTCTCTTCTTTCCCCTCTTCTTGAGCTGGTTGAACTTGAACTCAGAAGGGAATACCCCGCTCCCCAAGGAAAGAGCTGCAAGATTGGGAAATTAGATTTACCTTGTTGAGGAAGATTGTTTCTTCGACATTTATGAGGTGAGGAGTTACATATCACTTACACAGTACAAGGAAAGATGCATAGTCATTAGAGTTTACGTATGTAGACTTGTTCTGACCTGGTTTATTGAGTAGTCTTGACCATAACATTGTGAAATTTGGAGGTGGTTGAGTCTTAAACCTATTTCCCGGTAAGATTCCGATAAATTAATAATCCAAAGGGTTGACTGAGCTCCATATTCCAATTTAATGAAGATAAGTTTAATAATTAACCTTGATTGTTTTTCTTTTCTTTCTCTTTTTCACTTCTTTTTCAAATAAGTGTTTTCTATAAGGGACTAGAAAAGGTAATGTATAAGAGGGTGATGAATTTATGATTCTCACTCTTAATTCTTTTATTTTATCTCCTTCTCTTGGAAAAACATCATGTGAATACCTGTAAATATAATAACTTAGCAAATTGCATAATTAGCATGTTTTTGGCTAAATAAAAGAATATAGGAGAAAGGAAAGAATGAGGTGTTTAGAATAAATACAAAGTGACCCAAATCCGAAGAGAAGGTCAAGACTTGATCTGATCGCAAAATAAAATAAGTAAAGAGAGATAGGGTCAACTATGTGTTGTACATATTACCTGTACTTGTATATATTATTTACATTTATTTTTGATATGATAAAATTAGATTATTCATTTGCACCCTTGTATATAATCATAGAAATAATATAGAAATAAAATAAAAATCAGAAAACTAAAATAAAAATAAAAACAAAATCCTCAAATACTTGTACAAAATACACACACACACAGATATATATATATATTACATTCACTATTTATTATGTATTCTTAATTAATTTATAAAAATAAAATAAAATTTATTTTATACTCCTAAAATGATGATAGAAATAAATAGAATATAAAATAAAAGTATTTATGTAAAAATAATTAAATAGAAATACATGTATATATTACATAAGTATAGTATACATGTACATAATACTATATACCATATATATGTTATTTTATTTTCATAAAATAATTAAAAATCATGGAAAATAATTTGAAAAATAATAAACATTTTTTATTTTATACACTTTTATTTTAAATTCATTTGTTATTTTTTACTGAATTTCTAGTTATTTTGTACATCCTAAATTTCTGATTGGCCCACGTCATACCGTTGACCTTAGTCATTGGTCTTTTCCAGCCGGGTCGGCTCACATGGCCTCTCACCAGAGCTTCTTCTCTACTTTTTCTAGATTGACTTCGACCGCCTCTTGTCTCGATTTCGGACCCAAGAATCCTCGTATACCTGAGATCCTTGCGGAACATCCAGATCATCTTAGGGTTGCGTGATCTCTCTCAATCTTTCCTGCCCCTGAAGACCCCTATAAATTCACTCATTTGCCTCCTCAGTCGGTTAGCTTGTCCCTCGCACCCCCATTCAGTCATAGCCACCTTCGTACAAGTGACAACCATCAAAGGAGTATCTCAGGACTGTTGGTAGCCTCCTGTAGGCTTGTAGCTCGATGTGCCTGATGAATCACCATTCATCACTCTTTATTCAATTATTTTAGCTAGAAACCTTGGTAAAATACCATGTAAATGTTTGTAAATAGAATGAATTGTCAAAATGCATGCTTTATGTAAATAACCATAATTAGCATGTTTTTGCACAAAAATAAAGGAATAAATAAATAAATAAAGAAAAAGAGATAAATGATTAGAATAAATATTGAGTGACCCAAACCCAAGGGAGGGCTCAATATGGGCCTGACCGCAAAATAAACGACTAGAGAAAGATAGGGCCATTCATCATTGTATAAATCCCCCTCTTAGCGTATATTTTTTATTTTTTTAAAAATAAAAATATATAGGTTTTTCCCATATTTTGTACATATTTATAAAAATAAAATAAAAATGGGATAAAATAAAATAAAAACAAAAATAAATAACTTCTCTCTCTTCAGTGTACATATACCACGTAAATATGTATATAAACTTATTTATTTTACCCTTGTAAATAAATAATAAAAATGAAATAAAAATTATTTAATATCCCAAATTTTATGTTGTAAATAAATAAAGTATAAAATAGGGATAATTGTACAAAATAAGTAATTAAAAATAAAAATAAAAAAATACATAGGTACATATATTGTATATAATATAATACTATGTATATACATTAATTTATTTTTCAAAAAAATAAATATAAATCACTAAAAATTACTTTGAAAAATAATAAACATTTTCCTTGTTGAACATTTTTCGAAATAAAATCATTTACTATTTTAAAATGAATTTTTAAATAATTTTCCACTGAAATTTTTCCATTGGTCCACGGGGGATTGTTGACCCCCGGTCAACTCTCCCCCCTGTACCACTCTAGACGGATCTTCGTGCCGACCCGACTTCTCCGAATTATCGCGCCTCGATCCGACCGCCATTCACCCATACCTCAGGCTTCGATTGCTGACGTATGATCCATGACACACGCCCGCCATTCTTCCTAGGGATCTGTGCACCACAATTAGCGCCTGACTCCCATCTTCCCGGACCCCTACCAGTATAAATCTTTGCCTCCTTCTGCCATTTGACGCATCTTTGTCCATCCCCTTCATTTCCCAGGACCTCCCTTCCTCCTCCTTGATTGACATCAAGCGAGAGGGATGGATTGCAGCGAGGACCAAGGCCGGTAGCCTCAGATCCGGTGGTCATCGCCGTCGTGCTCCGCCCATCGGTGAGCTCGAGTCTCTGGAGGTGTCGCTCCATTGAGGCAAGGACCCCAGAAGGACCAGGACCTCCAACATAGACGTTTGCAGCCATCAGGTAGCCTCTATATCCCTTAGATTAGCTTTAATCTTGATTCTTCGATTTTGCGCCGTCGGCCAATCCACTCAGCTCCGACCATCCTTTCGATCATCCGATTGTCGCATCATCTTCACGAGACCTCTCCGCACCTTCTACGCCCCTCCGATCATCTTGGTTCGTCCAGGAACCAAGGCTTGGGTCTCCTCCACCGTCGTTTCGCCGGAGACCCCCGCACTGCCTCATCCGATCACCCCCTTCGCCCGCTTATGGGTCGAGGCAGTTTGCCATCGACCCCTCTTACTTCCTGTGCAGGTACCAAGGCTTAAGAGCCTCACCTGGAGGCTAGACTATCCAGGAACAACTGCTCCAGTTCATCCCCGTCGCCGAAGCTTCTCCGACGCTCCCGGACCCATCCGAGCAGTCCACCCGCTGCGGATCACCCCTGGTTTCCATTCTCATAACTCAGCAGCTGCAGAGGACCTCCTGATCGCGCGTATTGGATCGGTGAAACTTGCCGACGACTTGTTCATCGAGGGTCCTCCAGCACCATTCGATCGTACCCCTCGCTCCAGATCAGATCTCCATTATTCATCTGCGCGGGTCTTTCGACCGTTGATCCATCTGAGGATCATATCCGAGCCGCACATCAGCGAAGGGGTGCCATGCGTCACGGCCGCCCGATCTGAAGAGGTGCCCCTCAGCCGTCGGATCTTAATAAAGGGGTAATTATCTCTTAGACCCATGTTCTTTTTGCATTTATAGTCTAGCCCTGTAAATATTAAGTGTAGTTTTTTTTATTTTGGTTAATTTGCACTATGGACCTTATAGTTTCTCGTATTTACGATTTAGTCCCTGTAAGTGTGGAACACGTGCTTCGACACATGAGTTTTGTGAGCTAATTGCATGTAAGGGCTTGGGTTTTATGTATGTTATGGACTGAAGTTATCTTTTGGATATTTGCATATATACCTCTGTCGTACTGGAATTGGAGCATGTGTGGAAATTGATGTGAAATTTGCGTTAATACCTTTATACTTCCTGCATGTGTTTTGTTTTAGCCCTGAAACTTTATTTTTCTTGCAAATAGCTCCCTGTGTGTTGTGCCTTGTTTTGTGAGCGAATAAAATATCAAATTAATTCTAAATTAAGTTAAATTCAGACACGTGGCTCCTGTCACTGTGTAAAAATTTCATTAATTTTTGGGACATTTTGATTATTATTTGTTATTTTTAAAAATTCAAAAACCCTTGTTTTTGTGACTGTTTGAATTATAAATCCACTAAAAATATAAAAACTCATCTTAAAATTACAAAAAAATTTGGTACCGCTTTCATCCATCATAGTCCCATGTTCACTCCAATCTATCCAATTCATACCATCGTCGTTCGCTGGCTCCGACCACCAGGTATGGAGCTCATCATCTACATCCCTCTATTCAGATCGACTCGCCAGACCACTCCGCACCTTCTCACGTAGCCTAACCCCCATAAGGCTCGGCCATCGGGTACTCCATCCCCCCCGTTTGTCGAAGACCCAAAGCTTCATCCTATAACATATTGCTTCTCCTATTATGCAATAACATGGACTAGAGCTTCACTCTTATTCCCTCTATCTCCTACAGGTACCGACGTACGCAAAGGAGCCCTTCTGAGATGCTCGTTGCCCCGTCGGAGTAGCTCCAGGTGGAGGACCACTGACCAGCTCATCTGACCAATCACTTTCCCATCCGAGCCACCCTCTCGAGATGGAGTTGTTCAACGACTGTGCTGGACCTTTCGGGAGCCTCACCGAGAGCGAGGATTACCTTCCACACCCAGTTGAAGTTCATCCGGACCTTGTTTTTACAGCCATAGTCTCTACCATTCAATCTGGTGGAGAGCCCCAGTTTTGACCCGAGGCATCCTTCAGCGTCCAATTCTGATGCTTGGATCAAAGTTGGCCCCTCATTTGAGCTGCCTGACAACAACCCAAAAGACCGTTGGATCAGCTTTACAGGCGTCATCTGACACACACGTCCCTGATCGTATCTGAGACTGTCAGATGCTTTCTAGGGAATGATCAGAACCGTTAGAAGCCCCACACGCCACGCACATGCCCCAAGGGATATATTTACATCTTACCCTACATGTTTTGCTATTTCGCTTTAGTCTATAAAATAAATGTTTTAGTAAAGAACCTTTGTAGTTTGGACCTTTAGTTTTATGGTATTTGCATTTTAGTCCTGTTGAGTTGAAGTCATATGCGTGATCACGTGATTTTTGGCTTATTTGCATATTATTGCTTGAACTTTTACGATATTATGGAATGAATGAAAGGTTTTAATATTTGCATTATACCCATGTGCATTAAATATTGAGCATGTACGTTATTTGGATGGGCTTTTTGCAATATCAACCTTGAGCTTTTACACTATGTTCTTGATTCGATCCAGAAACTTATTATATTTAAAAATTGGTCCCAATAAACTATGCTCGATTACAGGTGGTGTTTCTGGCTTAATAAATATTAAATTAAAAAATTACCACTAACACATGTTTATGTGTAGTATTATTATGATTTTATTGAATTAATATCTTTGCATTTAGTATTTTTGAAAATATAAGAAACATTTAAAAATATCGCTATTTGATTTGGAGAATTTATAAAAATTCAAAAACAGCTTTAAAAATTCCAACAAAATTCATGTGCATGCCTTTTTGTGTGTTTTATTTACTATTATTTTTATTTGAAAATTCTCTCTAAAAGCCTAAAACATTATAAAACACCTAAAATCTTATAAAAATGATATAAAATTAAAAAAATCCTAAAATCTCATTCTCAGTATTGTTTGTAGGTTTTTATTCGTACTTTATCATAAAATTGTTATCCAGGACTTAGACCATTTTAAATATATTTAACATCCAATTCAATCATTGCTATGCATTGTTTTTTATTTTGATGACTACATGATTTTTATAAAATCATAAAAAACATAAGAAAAATCTATAAAAAATTATCAAAAATATTTCAAAATCTATAAAACTTAAAAATATTTTCTCCAGAATTTTCTGAGAATTTTTAAAAATATTGAAAACTATAAAAGATTGTTGTGTTGCCTTGTTGTATTTTTGTTTATATCATTTCTTATTAAAAATTAAAATTTGCAAAATTAAAAACCTCTAAAAATATTTTATTTTATTCTTGAAATTTTACTACTTCGTAGGATTTTCGTGCTCCTTGTGTTCGACCTTGGTTGATATTCCATAAATAAAATTGTGAACCCCTTACACATTTCTTGATTGATTGATATTTCTAATTGGTTTATGTTTTGATTGAGCTTGGTTGATTGATTAGGGTCGCAATGACCTTGGATTTTACTTGATACTTAACCATAGTTGATCGGTCACTCATTACGTCCTTACCCATTAGGCTCGGTGGCTTAGGTCTGCATTCCTCTATTGAGGTTTCTTCATATGCCTTCGTAGCCTCTAGAGCTCAATCTTGGGTACTTCAAGACCATATTTTACTAGACAACAAGATACGTGATATGGATTTTGATTTTCTGGATGCCTTGGAGGGCCTACGTGGCATACATCCATCTCTAGATCTTACTTATTTTGCTAACAAGGCTATCGTCCCCCCTAAAGTCCATAATGCTTTGGCGAGTTCCCTTTTTAGCAAAATAGTTAAAGAAATTGAAGTGGAGTTTGACATAACTGCTAGACAAAGGCAATTTTTTGATGTTTGTAGTTTCAACATGCTCAAGATTTCCTTATAGCTATTCCTATTGATGGCCTTAGAATGCATGTCACTTTTTGAGAATCATACTATTCTCATATTTCAAGTTATGATTCCTCTATTCCCAGTTGGTGAGCATTGTCCAATATGCCACAAATCTTTCCCGGATGCCTTTAGGGAGCATGCATATCAATGTCGTGAACTCTCATATTTTAAATATAGACATGATCTTGTAAGGGATAATGATGAATCCACGATTCATCGCCTTTATTCTTTTATTTTAGCTTCATTTTCTTAGTCAAACACCTGTAAATACCCATTAATTGCATAATTTTATCATTTTGCATGCATTTGTTAAATATGCATTTTTAACACATTTTATGCTTAAATAAAAGAATAAAGAAAAAAAGAAAAAGAAAAGAAAAGAAAGGATGTATGTATGCAATAAATACAGACTGACCCGAACCCCGAGAGAAGGTCAAGAGTTGACCTGATCGACCAGGAATAAAGTAGGGGGAGATAGGGTCTTCTGTCAAAAATCCAAAAATAATTTGTACATAATTTCCTCGTATATTTGTATAAAACTTGTACTATTTTATTTACATAATTTGACCTCAAATTATTATTTTTGTAAATAAAAGTTATAAATAAAAATATGTTGTAAATAATATAAATATTTGCAAAGTAAGATAATGTACATGTTACTAATAATGACACTCAGAAAAAGCCGTAAAGTGATAATTGAAATACTAATTCTGGCTCCATACGAACTCAAATCGAACCAAACTCACTTCCATTATACTCTAAATTAAATTACCTTTCAAATGGTTGTCATAGTTTTTGGAGATACGGTTAAAAAGTCGATTTTCTGGGGTGTTTTATGCAGTTTCTCCATTATTTATTGTATATATTTATTCATATTTATTTTTATATACATAATGTAAATATTTGTAAATAACAATTTCATTGAAAATAAAAATAGAAAAATTTGTAAATAATAAAATTAAAAAAAAGGTGTTTTAAAAATCATTTCCTTATTTGTACCTATGTGTATATATGTATAGTGTATTATATGTACATAATATTTGTATACAACTAACTTCCTTATATAAAAAGCACCAAAAATAAATATTTATTTTAATTACGAATTTCGTATTTATATTTAATTATTTAATTCTTTATTTGATTTCATAACTTACCTTTTATGTAAAGATTTGATTTTGTGCCTTAAATAGCCACAATTAAGGTGGCTAATTGATTTTTGGAAATTATTTAATTTATTATTTTAATTAATTCTAAATTCTTTTTTAATTAATTATTTATTTAATTTATTTAATTATTTTATCAATTAACCACTAAAAACCTTCTCCTTTTGTATATAACTTCCTTTTTCATTTTTTTCTCTTTTTAATGGGCTCCTCCTCCTCATTCACTCTTTGATCAATCTTTGGTGGAGAGGAGCCCGATCTTCGAAGCATTCTTGTTGAAGAAGGGTGCCTAGCCTTCGAGCCATCCGGTGACAGCGTGTCGGCCCTTGTCGAGGCCATCATGGTATTTACGAACCCCGAGGTGAGATCCATTTTATTTTTCGTCATTTTCCTTAGATAAATCGTAGGTTAATTTTCTGCTTAAACATAGTTAATCTTTAGATATTAAAAATCCCAAAAAATTCCGCCACATATTTTCCGATCCGACATCGATTTCCATACCATTTTCTTGATCTCTCCATATTCACGATCTACCTCGCATAACCTATCAACTCTGACCACGCACAGTGGTCAGAGATACAGATCTCTCTTCCATTTCGCCGAGATCTACCTATTCACACATTCCCTTTTTTGTGTATAAATAAAAAATAAAACTATTTTTCATGTTTATCTCGCAACTATTTTTGCAGGAAGAATTAAAAAAATCTTCTTTTTTCTCTAACCTTTGTTTTGCAGGTTCATTTAAAAAATAAAAAAATCCTTCTCTGTTTGCATTCCCTATTTTAAAAAATAAAAAAATTATTATCAGACTTTACAGAAAAAAAATCAAAAAATAATAAAAAAATAAAAAATCTAAAGCGTAGTGCTCCATGCGGCAGCGCCGCCCGAGCCCCCACGTTCGCCGTCCACCACCCGTTCCCCGCGCCGACCCGGCCACCTCCTCTAGCCCTTCACCCACGCGAGCCCCTCCAGGCGGTTGAGCCGCGCGGGCTGCTCATGGCGGCCTCCCCCCGTGCCACCACCTCGCGCGTGCGCCGTCGTGCTCCAGCCCTGCGTCATCCCCGCCGACTTCCAACGTCGTCCCGCACGCCGGCCACTGCCTGCGACCTCCCCCGCGTCCATTGTCCTCGGCCCACGCTACCTCCAGGTGCCCTCGTGCCACCAGTCGTGGCGGCGCGTGCCGCCCTTCCTTCCGCCTAGACCGGTCGTGCCACCCCGCAGCCGAATCTCCTGCGCCCACGCGCCCCACTCCCCCGTCGCAGGCCTCCCCTTGCGCGTGTGTGGCTCGCGGCCACGCACCCGACCTCCGCCCCGTGCCTCCACTATGCTGCCCGCGCCTCCCCCTTTGGTGGTGGGCGGTGGCGGCGGTCCCTCTCCCATCTTTCTGGGTAATTTGCAATTTATTTTCTGCACTTTATTGCTATTATATTTTGGTGCAGAAACTTTCACTTATTGCATTTTAGACCTTGTTTGAGACCACAAACTTGCTTGCTTTATTTGAATGGAATATAGGTTTTTATTAGTCGAAAACTTTTGAGAAAATTTTTGAATGCTCCTGCTATAGTCTTTAACATTGTTTAAATTTTTCATTAATTTTTGTTATCATTTAATATATTTAAAAAATAAAAAACAGTGATATTTTGTCTGCCCGAAATTGCAAAATTCATAAAAATTCGAAAGATTGCTTAAAAAATTCTAAAAACTTAGTGTAGTTGTATTTTGATGTGTTTTAATTTCTACCCAATTTTCATGCATTAACTCATTATAAAACTCCAAAAAATTGCAAAATATGAAAAACCTTACAAAAATTGTAGAAAATTCTTGAAAAAATCCAAAAATAGTAACTTTAGTTATTGATTGTAGATATTGTCTTTTAGTTTATATTAAAAATAATCTCCAGGAGTTTTGAACATTTAAAAGATTTTTAACTTGCAAAATACTCCTGCTTGTCCACTGTTTTCCTTATTCTGCACTGTTTGATTTTTACCAAAAATCAGGAAAAATTACCAAAAATATTTTAAAATATATAAAACACAAAAACATTTTTTTTGAAATTTTTTGACCATGTTTGACTACTTTGAAAAATACAAAAAGAGTGGGGTGTGTGCGTGTTTTTATCACTTGTGCATATTGTTCTTAATTTAAAAACAAAAAAATATAAAAATTCAAAAGCTACTAAAAATTAATTCTGAAATTTGACTACCGAGTTTTTAAATTGTGCTCCTTGTGTTCGACCCTGATTGCTATACCAGGTAAAAAGAATAGCGAAGACCGCTTACATTGTTTTTATTGATTGATCTTTTGTTGAGTGGTTTAAATACAAATTTTTCTCGATTGACCGCGCTTGGTGATTTGGGTAACAACGACCATTTGTTAATTACATACTTAACCCGAGTGTAAGGCGTGTCATCAGAATGGCGCCCATGCCGGGGAGCATGGCTTTGTAGTCATTTTTCAATTTTGTCTCTCTATATTATAATTGTTTTCTGGCATTCTCTCTTGGATTTTTGTGCGAGGTACTGCTTGGACAACTTGGAGTTTCTTTTTAGAGGACCTGCACAGGAGGAAGAGCAGAGAGGAAGAGAAGAATTTTATTTTTTGAGAGAGAACAATTATTCTTGTAATAATTTAGGACTTTTGAACTGTGGACACTTGGACTATTTTTCGGGGTATGTTTTGCCAAGTGCCGGTGCACTTGGGGGACCTCACCGTTGTTTTCCGTGTTTTTGATTTCACCGCTAGAACTTACTATTTGATTCTCGTGTTTTGGCCCCTAGACATAGGATTTTTGTTGATTGCGACGTAAATTTCTAAGGCCCAACACCTAATAGAATATCGGTTCCTATAGAACGTAATTGGACCTTGGATAAAAATTAAATTGAAAAAGTTAGTTTAATTGTATTTGAGACCACATGTCATGAGGAGTCACATACAGCGCTGGCAGGACCCGTTGTGGCGGGCATCGAGTGACTTTCAAGATCAGACTCCGGACTCAATTCGGTTAGCTAACTATTTTTCTTCACGACCAATAGAAGTTGCCTATCTAAGGCCGATTTCCTCGTGCATCATATAGTTAATTAAAGTTTTTATTCAATTTATGCACAGATCATATTGCATGTAGAGTGCTGGAGCAAGGTACGCATTTCTATCCCTGCATGCATCATTGTGTTTGACCGTGCATTGGCTTTTTCGACTTCCTCCCCGTGTTTTTGGACTCAAATTAATCAAAGAGGAAATCAGAAAGCTCGGTAGGAGTTATCTTTGAAAAAAATCCAAAAAAAAATAGAAAATCAAAAATTAAAATTTGGGACTGCTAATTGAAGTTGACCTCTAAAAACTAAACGTAATTGATTCCTCATTGTATTGGGAGAGCAATCCCCTCATTGTATGCGCTTTTACTTGCTCGCGTACACACTAAGGAGTAGTGCCCAAATTCCATCAAAGCCTCCTAAGTGTTTGTACAACTTTGTCTTATCACGAAACTCAAAAAATGAAAAGATAAAAGACCAACGGTCTTCACATTACATAGAGTTGGTGAATTGGGGGTTTGCCTTGTGTTTGAATGTCTTTGGTGTGAGTCGATTACATTCATCTTTTATACATCATTAGCAGTCACTTTCTCCCTATCTTTTAAACCACCTTCCCTCCCTTCACTTCCCTCTCTTCATGATGGGTCGCATTCCATTCCAGTCGGATTTTGCGGCTTCTTATCTTCATGCCCATCATTCCCGCCCACTCTCTTGGGGGGTCGGAACTCCGTCTGATTTTCCATCTTCTCCCTACCCACCCTCCCATTCGGTACATGTTGTGAGTGATGCCCGAAGAGTTCAGATTGACCATATACGAGACACGGGTGTTCACCTTGCTGAGATGAGAGTGCATCCCATAGGCGATCATATGGGGCAGTTGCATGCTTTAGATGACTTCTATCCTAGGATAATGGATGAGAACCAAGATCAGGAAGCACAGTCCGCTTCTACTTTGAGACCATTCATCCTGGATTAGAGTTAATTGATATACTACCGAAATTCTTTGGGGAAGTGCAAGAGGAACCTTATTTGTGTATCGATGAGTTTGAGGATATTTGTGGATCACGATCATATTTGGATATCACTTCTGAGGACGTCATGTTGATTACCTTCCCATTTACACTTCATAGTAGAGCCAAGAGTTGGCACAAACGATTGAGAAGGAAGATTACTATGTGGGGAGATCTACGATCGTTGTTTTTGCAGAAATTTTACCCCCAGCGTAGAGCAGAGATGATGCGGTCTTGTATTCGTGATTTTTTAGTTAACCCCCAGAAGCTAATGATAGATTCATGGTTGAGGTTACGAGAACTTTTGAGGCGATTTCCAGATAATGGATTTTCGATTACTGACCTTATCCACATCGCCATGAGGGGGAGGACCGTAGAGCAGATTACTTATGTCATTACCTTGTATGGTGGTTCACACCAAAGTCCTAACCGGGATTTAATTGAGACCATCTTGGATACACTTTCAGACATTCCATATTCACAAGATGATTTAATCGGGACGGCACACGAGGGAGATATGACACTAGATGAGTGTGTGACACATAATGTCGATTTTGACAGCACACAACAATCAGAGGATATGGATGCTACTGCTTCTCATTTGATGAATGTCTTGACTACTACTGTGAGTTTTGAGAGCCGGACATTGGTCGAGTTTCCATTGGATTTACAATTAGATTTTGAGCCAGTCCCGAATTCCACATCAAGGATTCTTGGATTCTAGATCTGCTAGTATCCCAAGAAATAGAAGAGGAACCCACATCTCTGCCATCCTTAGATTCATTTCAGTGTCCATGCCCAATTGATTCAGTGTCTATTCTTCAGAAGATCTTCTCAGATTCCGAGATATACATGGATTCAATTCAACATAGAGAGCTTAATGAGGGACCGATTGTTGATTTGACAGACCTTGATAGTCCCATATTTGAGCCTTGTGTCCTCCCAGTTGATGACGTCGATACATTTTTGGAGGACAAGATATTTGACAGCATAGGTCCCAAGTTCCCTGATGATTCGGCATTACTCCCAGAGGGTTATCTGCGGGAGGATGCCACGAACCCTTTGTACTCGGTTTCACTTTCTGCGAGTGCATCTGATCTGTCGGATTACGAGACCGAGTATTTTCATATTTCTGATAATGAGTCTGAGATTTCTCTCCTCGTCGAACCTCGCGAGGATGATCTTATCTTTGAGGTATTCGATGATTTCACTGAGTTATCTACATTATATGCATCGAATATCATCCTTTCTAGTGAATCTCCTGATCATGACCTTCTGTACCTTTTTGAGACTGTGATTAACGTGGAGAATTCACTGACAGATCCTTCCTTCTCCACGTTCGACTTCTTCGGCTCTGGCCTTTCACTCCATACAGATTTAGAGCCGACGATTTCTTTTGTGCTATCGGAGCCCGATTTCATCTGCCCATATCTTTACCCGGTAGCAGACACCCGCCTGATTGATTATTTGGGTGTTATAATTTACACTGTTGAGTTCGTTGTTGTTCTCTCATCGAGACTATGACGACAGTACGGTGTTCACCTTACAGATGACGTCCTGAACCTTGATACAACGTTGCCGTAACATTTGCGCCCAGCTAGGGGCATAAACTCTAGCGCTCATTGAGAGGCACCTCAACCTTGTTCACATTTGTATAGATCCATCCGTCCATATCATGCATTCTTTCTCACACCCCATATTCATCTCATGATCATTCCATACTTAGGGTGTACTTTACCCTAAGTATAGGGGGTGTCAGACCAGTGATTATTCTTTTGATTCTTTTTACCTCTGTTTTGCTGCCTATACTTAGGGATATTTTACCCTAAGTATGGGGGGGAGGGGTAAACCCAGGACATTCTACTCCTCGGTTTTCCCCTTATGTACAGTCTTCTATACTGAGAATTACTTGATCCTAACTATAGGGGGATCGCCGACTTCTATTGATTTTATTCTTTTATTCGTCGTTGTAGTATACTATTCTTTTCACTTTTCTATACGTAGCACGAGTTATGTCTTTATTTCAAGCTCTTTGATCACTATGAGGACATAGTTCGAGCTAAGTATAGGGGGCTGTCGTATATATTGTATATATACTTTCGCCATAACTCGTACTTTCATATTTTTAATATTGCTAAATTAATGTGTAAATAAAAAAATTTAAAAAATAGGATGCATAAATTTCCTCAAAAAGCTTTCTTGTACATACTGACTAATAAGTCAGGTTAAAAGAATTTTGAAAATATTTTGAAAGTAGTTTGAAAATCTATTTGAAAAATCTTTTGAAAACTATTTGAAAAATGTTTGAAAATATTTTCAACCTCTGTAAAAAGCTCATGGCTTGTAAAAAAATTCTCTTTTTGAAAATAAGATTTTGTAAAACTATTTACAAATGTTTGGAAAAATGGTTGAAAAATTATTTTGAAAATCTATATATAGTGTTTGAAAATGTTTGCAAAAGTATTTTAAAATGATTGTAAATGATTGTAAAATTATGTGAAAAATTATTTTGGACTATTGTTTTTAAAATTATTTGTAAAATTATTTTCAAATAAATTTGAGGAATTTATGCATCACAAAAAAATAAAAATTTTAAAAAAAGTATATAAAAAACTAAAAATTAAAAAAATCCGACTGTGTATATACTTGTATAAATAGATGAAGTGGTAAATTCTTTCTCATGACTCTTGTAAATTATTGACTCACTTCTTTGTAGATATGTGTATATAATCCCTAACACTTATCTAAAAAAATGTATATACTTGTATATATTTCTAATTATTTGCAAAAAAAACTTTTACATGTGCATCATTTTTCAAAAATCCATAAAAATTTCAATATGTTGAAAATTATTTCACAAAAAGATTTCTTTTCTTTTCTTTGCATGTACATATTTTCTTGCATTGGCATGTGCATTTTTCAGAATATTTTTGACAATTAAACTAAGTCTGGAATAAATTTGAAGAATGGAGCTTAGTTGGACCTTAATCCACTTAATTTCAGAGGAACCTTATAAGATTTGGAGTTAAGATCTTTCAGGTCCTAGTGACTTAACTCTTTGAGTCCATGGGACTATGTTCACATGTCATCTTAATGAGTCTAAGTAGAATATTTAACAACACACGCATGATTCTTTCAGACCGTGGCTTACATTGGACAGAGCACTCTACACGTATCTCTTCATGGAGGAGGTAGTGAGGGGGCATAATCTTTTGGCTTGGGGTAGCATACGAGGGTAGTACATCTAGGCAGAACCTCTCGTCCTCCTCTAGGGGGGGAAGTGCGTCTCCACCTGGTTTGGTGATGTTGAGGTCTAAAGACAGGAGCTGTGGGGTTGGAATAATGCCTCAAAAGAGGGATAGTCTACTGGCTCAAGAGGAAAAGCTCCTTATGTACATGATGCACCTTGTATATATTTTCAAAAAAAAGAAAAAAAAGAAAAAAAATGCAAAATCTCCAAAAGTGGACAGGCCTGATTGAAAAGTAAAATGCCTACCGGAGTGTATATACAAGTGAAAAAAAAGAATAAGAGCTTCATAGTCAAATATTTGTGAGCTTGCAGCGGGTGACATGGCTACACTGGTCATGCATCCATGGATAGGTAACTACACTGGTTACCCTCCATTCTCTTCTCTGTCCTCTCTTCTTGAGCTGGTTGTACTTGAACTTAGAAGGATATATCCCCGCTCCTCGAGGAAAGAGTTGCTAGACCGGGGGATTAGAGTTACCTTGTTGAGAGAGCTTGTTTCTTTGATACTTTTGAGATGAGGAGCTATATTCACTTACACCATACAAGTAAGAATTCATAGTCACAAGAATTTGTGTATGTACACTTGTTCTGGTCTGACTGTTGAGGTGACCTGAATATGAGTCTTGTGGAACTTAGAGGCTGTTAAGTTTTAAATCCATTTCCCATTAAGGTTCAGATACACTAATAATACAAAGGTCTGACAGAGCTCCAGACTACATTTTTATGAAGCTAAGTTTAAAAGTCAACATTATTCTAACTTCTTTCCTTTTTCTTTTCTTTATTTTTGTTTTCACTTATTTTCCAAATAAGTGTTTGCTAAGGGACTTGCACAGGTAAAGTATAGGGGAATGATGAATCTACGATTCATCGCCTTTATTCTTTTATTTTAGCTTCATTTTCTTAGTCAAACTCCTGTAAATACCCATTAGTTCCATAATTTTATCATTTTGCATGCATTTGTTAAATATGCATTTTTAACACATTTTGTGCTTAAAAAAAAGAATAAAGAAAAAAAGAAAAAGAAAAGAAAAGAAAGGATGTATGTATGCAATAAATATAGACTGACCCGAACCCCGAGAGAAGGTCAAGACTTGACCTGATCAACCAGGAATAAAATAGGGGGAGATAGGGTCTTCTGTCAAAAATCTAAAAATAATTTGTACATAATTTCCTTGTATATTTGTATAAAACTTGTACTATTTTATTTGTACATAAGTTGACCTCAAATTAATTATTTTTGTCAGTAAAAGATATAAATAAAAATGCGTTGTAAATAATAAAAATATTTGCAAAGTAAAATACTGTACATGTTACTAATAATGACACTTAGAAAAAGCCGCAAAGTGATAATTGAATTACCAATTCTGGCTCCATACAAACTTAAATTGAACCAAACTCAATTCCATTATATTCTAAATTAATTTATCTTCCAAATGGTTGTGATTTCATAATTTTTGAAGTTACGGTTAAACAGTCGATTTTCTGGGGTGTTTTGTGCAGTTTCACCATTATTTATTGTATATATTTATTCATATTTATTTTTCTATACATAATGTACATGTTTTTAAATAATATTTTCATTAAAAATAAAAATAGAAAAAAAATTTAAATAATAAAATTAGAAAAGGGTGTTTTAAAAATCATTTCCTTATTTGTACCTATGTGTATATATGTATTGTGTATTATATGTACATAATATTTGTATACAACTAACTTCCTTATATAAAAGGACCAAAAAAATAAAATATCTAACTTTAATTAATTATTTAATTTTAATTATGAATTTTGTATTTATATTTAATTATTTAATTCTTTCTTTGATTTAATAACTTACCTTTTATGTAAGATTTTATTTTGTGTCTTAAATAGCCATCATTAAGGTGGCTAATTAATTTTGGAAATTATTTAATTTATTATTTTAATTAATTCCGAAATTTATTTTTAATTAATTAATTAATTAATTTAATTATTTTATTAATTAACCACTAAAAACCCTCTCCTTCTGTACATACCTTCCTTTTTCATTTTTTTCCTATTTTTAATGGGCTCCTCCTCCTCATTCACTCTTTGATCAATCTTTGGTGGAGAGGAGCCCGATCTCTGAGGGCATTCTTGTTGAAGAAGGGTGCCTAGCCTCCGAGCCGTCCGATGACAGCGTGTCGGCCCTCGTCGAGGCCATCATGGTATTTCCGAACCCCGATGTGAGATACATTTTATTTTTGGGATTTTATCACTTGTGCCCCTCCGAGATATCGCAATATCAGTTATGCCCCTATCTTTTTGGTAATATCAGTTGTGCCCCTCAGTTCTTTCTCTATCATCAGTTGTGCCCTTCCGTCAGATTGACCGTCAAAAAATTAAAATAACCATGGTTTATTCAAACCATGGTATGGTTAAGAAGGATATTATGGTCCATACATCTTCTTCATCTTCTTCCTCCTCCATTTGCTCTTCTTCCTTCTCTTCATAATTTCTCTCACTATTAAGTAAACTGAGGAGTTCATTTTCACAGAAAATCCAACACGCCTGACAGAACATCGTGAAACCTCATCACGTTGATCCTCACATTCTGATTCACCATATACTAATCTCTGTACACGAACTTCCCCCTCCTGCCGATTTCAGTCGGATCTGCAATCACGGTGTGATTGATCGGGTAAAGATCGGCCACCGTGCTCTCCCCCGCTTCGATCTCGTAGTCCACGTAGTGGAGTCCCATCTGCACTACCGGCCTGCCGTAGCACTCCCTCGTCCACTGCAACATCCGCCCCAAGGGCACCACCTGCACCACCACCGCCCCCTCCGGTAGGAACACCAGGAAAACCATGTTGGTCAGCTCCGCACCGTGCACCTCAGGAGGTGGGGGAGGTCGGGCTGGGAGGGGGGTGCGGGAGGTCGGGCGGAGGGGCGACAGGGAGTGGGGGAGGTTGAGGCGGAGGGGCGGCAGGGGTGGGGGAGGTCGGGGTGGAGGGGCGACTGAAGGATATTGAAAATCCTCAAGCGCATCACGGAAGCGTGTCGATCGCATCGTATTCGATCGGGGCGACTAGTCGCACTAGTCGCTAGATGCAACGGAAATTAAAATTTTTAACTTTAAAGACGAAACCACATGATCACGAGAACACTTCTCGGATCGTTTCATCAAACCACAGAGTATTAGGAATACCTCTTGAAGCGTGGTTGTGATCGCGAGATCCCAAAGTAGAGATCCTCCTGTCTCAAGTCCGACCCACGGAGAATGCACTTGCGGGCACGATGATGAGTCGCGTCCTTCCCGCAATCTTTTGACGAAGATCCAAGCGTCGAAGCAAAGCCGAAATGCTCTCCTTCCTATTACATAAAGTGGACGGCCACTTGAATATTAGGGAGAGCCCACATGAGAATGAGAGAGAGAGAGAGTAGAGTTCTTCAACTCTTGATTATATTGTTGTAACTTGGAAAGGCTACCCTAGCCCTCCTTTTATACTAGTTTAGGGTCCAATGGATCTCAATCCATGGGACACATGGATCCAAGGGCTATGCTTGGTCCATGCTAAATCAATGGCTATGATTGTTGTTGGTTAAAACCAACAACATTAATTTAAATTAAAAAATGTTGCAACATTATCAACATAATTTAATTTAACATTAACTAATTAAGAGATAATGTGATAAATGAAATGGAGTCAACCAACCTCCCTAAAATTGGGGGGCATCACCCATGAACAATTCATGGGTGACGCCACCTATGAATGGTGGTCAATTTTGGCTCCTTTTTTATTTATCTTATTATTCCTTAATTAATTTTGTATTCACAAAAATATTCACCAAATTAATTCCCAATTAATTTGTGAATATTTCAATCATGCCATTGAATATTATGTGAATCATATTCACAACCCAAACTAGTTAGTAAATTGCATTTCCAATTAATTAATAAATGTGAATCTAATCCACATTATTAATTAACAAATGCTATTCACATAAATTCTCTCTCTTATATATGTATATTATAAATCATATTTATAATACACATACATCATGGATAGTGTTATCCACATTCTCTTAATCCTTGATAATTAAATCCCATTTAATTATCTTAGATAATCATTTTCACAATATGAATTACATTCATATCAAACTTGATAATGAAATCTTATTTAATCGTCAAGTCCTTGCTTGGATATTTCATCAAAAGAATTATTCTTGAACCCTTTCATGAATAATGTGCTTTCTCCGCGGATACTTGGAGATAAGGACAGGGCGATTGTATTATTCCACGTATAGTGACTTGGATGTTGAGATCTTATCTCAATCCAGATCTTACGAACCTCCCACAGATGCTTGATTAAATCAAGACCGCAAATCCAATCTTCTCATTGAATCTGAATCTCATTCAGATCAATGTCCAACACTTGGACTAAGATCGGATTGCTTCTCTACTGAGAGGAGTCACTAAAATCCAGACCTGTTTCATCACTCCCTCGGAATGGAAGCGTCATGGATATACAATCGTTTATGATCACATCACCCTCAGGTATTCCCAATACCTGTACATCCTGTATACTGGAAGACCCATGGTCAACCCGAAAATCAAGATCAATTTTACATTGTCTTCTTCAGGGTTTGATCACTAAGTTTCTCATTTGATCATTGGGATTCGGTATCGATCATATACTTTCCAAAAGCATATATCATACCTAGGTCTTGATCATATACTTTCCAAAAGTATATATCAAACCTACAAATTCAGTCAAGCTTCCAAAGCAAGACGACCGTGCACGGAATTTGATTCTTCCCAATATCTCATGAGTGAGCTCATATCTTTCGGTTCAGTAGTGAACCTGTATGATCCCTTTGAGAGATCGTATTACTCATATGCCCTTATATGCACACCAACGCGCCGGTGTATAGACCTTGGTTAGGTCATCAACCTAATGGTCTGTCAAATGTACATACTCAGACATATAGCAATACATCTGTCTCCGGTCAGAGGATGTGTGCCTATGCTGTGACAGCAATCAACATAGGACTTAGGTTATCTCGATCTCGTTAAGTCAACTCTTTGACCTAACTAATCTGACACCTCCGAATCTCTATTCCTATGCAGAGGACCTGCATCAAGAGGTCGGTCAGATATCAGCCTATGTGAGAAAGGATTGCCATCTCCTACTCAGGCTGGAGATCACATCTTAACAATCATTTGACAATGCTTGATGAGTCCTCAATCTAACCCTTTAGATATTCATCCAAGCACCAGCCTCTATAATTCAATAATTGAATCAACAGCTGTATGATCATTAAGATAGCCATGGTACATAACCCTAATTGTATAGAGGGAACTATTATGCAAATTATTTATTCTTTATTTCAGATCAGGGAATGATATTTGCAATAACATTTATTGCATAACGGCTCGCCGTGGGCTCACATGTCCAACAATCTCCCACTAGCCCAAAGAGCCATTAATGGGCTAATCAGATAAACCCACACTCATGTGACAATCATAGGCTATATAGAAATAGCTAGGTAAGCTGATCAGTCACTCTGTTCCCAAAAGACTATGCCAAGTCCTTTTACGGCACTTGCATATCCCTAGGTAACAGTGCTCGCATCCAATGCGAATGTTGCATCTAATGCAACCAATACTCAATCTAGTCAAAGCGGTTATAGTGTCCTTGACACTATTGCTTGAATAACTATTATAACCAGTATTTCCATAATCCTTATCAGAATACCTTTATTCCGGGAGATCACTATCTCTTAAGGTATCCACAGTTAAGACCTTTTAGATCTCTATCTATAAAGTCTTAATTTCTTGAAGATGAGACTTAGAGATCACTATCTCTAAAGCCTTGTCATCTTTGAAGATATCGTTATTACTGCAATCAAGTGTTTTCTCTCCATAGTAGGATTAGCAACACTTTGCTACTCCCACTGCATGGCAGATATCTGGCTTTCGTACACATCTAGCAAACACTTAGCTTTCCGTAATTGATGCACAAGTGCAAGCAGTTCTAGCATTCACTTCCTCAACTCTTCGAGGTGCTATCCCTTTAGATAGGTCAGTACCAAATCTTAAGGTAAGAAAGCCTTTCTTGGAATTTCCAAAAATTGAATTTGTCCAAGGTGTACTACAAATGTGACAGTCCCAATACCCTCTCTTCTTTGCTTCTGAACAACTTCAGAACTAAGATCTAAGAGGTATTCTTGAGATCATATCTCAAGGTATGGAATAGCCAGTCTATAAAACACTTATTATCATCCTTATATCATTCCAAATGATTAGGATATTATCTACATTTAGCACGATGAACACAATGGCACTCCCACTAAGCTTCACATGGTACATCAAGATTTTATTTGAAATCATAACATTTATAATTTCATCAAATCTTATGTTCCAACTTCAAGAAGCTTATTTAAGTCCACAAATGGATTTCTTTAGCTTTCACACCTTACTTTCCCAAATCATGAAGCCCTGGGGCTACTTCGTGTGAATATCCTCATAGAGGTATTCTTTGAGGAATGTAATCCTGAATTACATCCTGAAGATGCAATAGTCAAGTTGTGTAGCTAAGGTTAGCAATATTCTGATGATTTTAAGCATGGTTACCGAAGAGCAAGTCTCATTGCAAGCAATGTCTTCTCTTTCGATGTGTAGCTTATGGCTACGAACCGAGCTTTGAAGGTCTCTACCTTCTCATCAGGTTCCCTATCTTCTTGAAGATCCATTTACACCTTAATGGGTCTAACCCTTATAGGTGGATCCTCGAGGGTCCATATACAACATTTGTATATGAAGTCTACTTTAGACTTTGTTGCTAATATCCATCATTCCATGTCATGATCCTTAGGAGCTTCATCACATGAAGTCCGATCATTGTCAGACTTGGCTGACACATGGAATACATCCTCAAACTTATTTGAAGAGGTATTAGTGCTTCATCTTTAATTGTCCCTTTTAGTTTCCGATTTCAGGAGCCTCATTGTCATTTCAAGATTAAATGAGTTCCTTCACTTCATTTTCATCTTGATTCTCAAGAGTCTCAATCCTCCAATAATTACATTCTCAGAGATGAGATCTTTTAAGAATCTCAAGGTCATAAAGTAGGTATCCAATACCATGCTTTATTTTCCTAATGAAGTAGCACTCTCAAGTGCTAGATTCCAGCTTACATCCATGGAACCTTATTAAGGATATATATTGTAGTCTCTACTACACACATATACCTGGAAACTAAGGGGTAATTATGCTAAAATTCATCATTGACCAAATCATGTCACGCATGATCCAATTGTATCTCCCTACAACTCCATTGAGTTTAGGTGTATCAGGAGGAGTGAGATAGAAATGATATTCATATCTCCATAAGGTATTCTTTGAATTTTATCTAATAGGTACAAGCTACTTAGGTTAGATCAAATTCATTTCATCTTTCTTCAAATTTTGATTCTAAACCAAAATTTTGAAATCTTTGAACATTTCAAAGGTTTCTCAGGTGAAGAGAAGAAATCTCATATCATACATAATCATCAATAGATATCACATATCCATAATGTTTACTATGATATAGATGATCTACATACATCAATATGTATGAGATCTTGAATACCTCGACATCTAACACCATTCCCAGAGAAGGGTGTATTGGACATTTTACTTTGAATACAATATTCATAAGTATGTAAGATTTGAAATTTTAGACATTCTAAAGTTTCATATCTTACTAGTCTATTGATCAAATCAACAGACATATGTCTAAGACTTGATGCCAGATCATTGTCAAATGATCTTCAACCTCCTATTGATCTTATAAGGTTTGATTTTCAGTATTAGAAATCTTAATGAACCATTCATTAATTTTCTAATTTTGTGGAGTCCACTAGATGTTAGATTACTATCTGAAATATTTCCATCATAACTCTTTATGATAGTTCTATCTCAGAATTCATGTTTATTTCCAACATTTAGAAACAAACAATGAGTGTACTCTACTATCTAGGTCATAGAGACATTCTCCAAGACTAAGGGCTCTCTCACTGAGAATATGAAGTCTATCTATCCAACAGAGATTGCTGCAACAATTACAGCAATATCCATGCAGATGACTATTAAACCTTAAGATCAAATTTCTAGTCTTCTAATATATATATGCAACCAATTTGCAAATGTCACTAGAAGATTGGAATACAATTGTCAGACTTAATCTTATGAAATAAGAAAGTCGAAGTCAATGATTATATGTAGATTATTTTGATGCTCTATCTGAGTCCTTCACTAAGGATTTTAGACAGATTTGATAGTCATACTATCAACACATCAACTTATTGCAGTATTGGCATTCATCGAACTCTTTGGATGTCATATGGAAGTCACAGAAGTAGGTCAACTCTTTGACTTTCCTTCTTACTCGGGTCCGACCCATGCTTCCACTGCGCTCTCTCCATCTATAAACAACCATTGTTCAAGACAAAGAATCTCTTATGTTGAATTTAAAGATTTCAATACAAGAGCATTTCAACATTTATACATGCTTCATTAAATTCATACAATATGAATATTATGAAGCTTCATGAATGACTAGAGTATAGATAATAGAATGATGACACTCATCATATCTACATACATCTTAACTCTTAGAGACTTAGGTTCAGGTAGGTATTCAAACATTTTGAATACATCATCTCTTTCGAGCCACCATTCTGCATAATGCAGAGAACCATGTCATTCATGATTAAATGTCTAGAGCATATATGCCAAAATATCTTCTTTTATTTTATAAGGATTATTCGACAATTACGATCACCATCGACATGTCACTTCCAAAGTACACTCGATGAAAGGTCAAGACTATAAAGACATACAAACCCTAAGGTGATGTCTTATTGTCTTATTTAATTGTCATTCCTCATTATGTTGAGGAAACTTGCACATTGCAACCACATACATTATGTGTCCAATTGCAAGTACAATATCTGGATCAAGAGTTAATCCATGATATTTTACTGGTTATTATTGAGTATAACATTGAGTGGGTTTGATGAAGGATTATCTGAAATAAGAAATTTGCATAAGGGTATATATATTATATATATACATATTTTACTTTGATTTAGGAATTTTATATCAAAGTTGTCTTGCCTTGTCAACATTGAAAGTTCATTCCCTTAATCACTTTCAATGTAAGAGATATTCTTATCATTATATCTCTAGCAAGATCTGGGATCTCCTTTCCTATCTTTGTTGCATCCCAATAATATGAGATCCTACAACTCGGATAAAAAGAAGCGGGAACACATTCCGCCTTGCAAGTCCAACTTGCATTTCCCAATTCGGTCTTTAACACCCGAGCCCACCACCCCTAAGGCAATGTTGACCCGTCATTAATTGAACCAACCGTCAACAGGCTTAATACTCGCTATATGCAATCCAATATCGCCCCAATAATATGAGGACCCGATATTGGGGTCACTACGTATACGGCCTTACTCTTTCGAGAAGCAAAGAACCCGATCCAATTAAATCATGTACAGGATCGGTCACTTCGGACAGGCGTCTCCTATACACAACAACTGGCGACGAAATCCTTTGCCTTGACGGGAGACCATGGATGTCACGTATGTGATCCTCCACCTCATATTCAAATTTTATAATTAATTATCGTGAATCACATTCACATAATTAATTCTTCCAAGGGAAATACACATCTATTCATGATAGAGTGTTTATTGGATATAATTAATTTAATCATATTAAATTAATCATTAATCCAATCATCAATCAACAAACATGTCTTTTACTTGAATAGTAGGTATATACTCAAAGTACGTATTATTCAAATTTTAATAATTAGAAAAATACACATTGTCAGTCTTCGGTATTATACAGTCCCTACCCGCTGTCATGGCCAGTACCGACGAGAGTGGGACGGACCACATACGTTGCAACCCGCGACCCCAATGCTCTACAACTAGGCACCACATCCGCCTCGGGAAAGGATAATACCAGATAGACCATCATGTACTTTGAGATGTTCATCGGTTTTTCAACCGAAATTATACCATATAATATAAATCAAAACATTTTTTATTATAAGGAGATTTACTAGACAAATCCCCAATCTTATTCAAGCAAAAGGGTTTTTCATGTAAAAGTTGTCCTACAACCATTGTAGGATAAACTATAGTTTTCATGAACGCAATGTTTGTTGATGAATCAATGATCAAGATGTAATATCTTATCATTGTGGTTTAGGCAAATGTCATTCAATGAAATAATTATTTCTTTAAATATTTCACAAATATTTATCACTAATTATTCCAGAAAATTAACAATTAATTTTCATCATGATAATTGAATGACATATCACAAGGTTCAAGATCCAAGATGTCAATTTCCAGCAGTGACGCCCAATCACTAAAATTAACTTATCTTGATCAATTTAAATCCAAAAAATGCAAACTCAGTTTCCAAAGATTGTCTATTTGATTTATTAAAGATCAAGTGATAATTCACGCATTTCGAGGCGGATTAAAACCGTAATTATCTCATTAATCACGTTTAAATCCGCAGTTCCCGCAACAGTGAATATAGTCATATTCAAAAAGCCATATCTTGAGTAAATGAAGTCCAAATTTAGTAAACTCAAGTCCTATGGTTTTCTTGTTTAATGGGGAACAAAATCCAATTGAAAATTTCGTGTTTAAACAATTTAAACAGTACATAAAAAATCAATTAGACAGAGGTGCGAAAATTGAAATGCAGTAAAATTTCGCAACCCTTTCAAGAACCAAATCGTCTAAGGTCTATGGATCATATCCAAACCTTATTCAACCTGGCTCTGATACCACTTGAAGGATATTGAAAATCCTCAAGCGCATCACGGAAGCATGTCGATCGCATCGTATGTGATCGGGGCGACTAGTCGTACTAGTCGCTAGATGCAACTGAAATTAAAATTTTTAACTTTAAAGATGAAACCACATGATCACGAGAACACTTCTTGGATCGTTTCATCAAACCACAAAGTATTAGGAATGCCTCTTTAAGCGTGGTTGTGATCGCGAGATCCCAAAGTAGAGATCCTCCTGTCTCAAGTCCGACCCACGGAGAATGCACTTGCGGGCACGATGATGAGTCGCGTCCTTCCCGCAATCGTTTGATGAAGATCCAAGCGTCGAAGCAAAGCTGAAATGCTCTCCTTCCTATTACATAAAGTGGACGGCCACTTGAATATTAGGGAGAGCCCACATGAGAATGAGAGAGAGAGAGAGTAGAGTTCTTCAACTCTTGATTATATTGTTGTAACTTGGAAAAGCTACCCTAGCCCTCCTTTTATACTAGTTTAGGGTCCAATGGATCTCAATCCAGGGGACACATGGATCCAAGGGCTATGCTTGGTCCATGCTAAATCAATGGCTATGATTATTGTTGGTTAAAACAAACAACATTAATTTAAATTAAAAAATGTTGCAACATTATCAACATAATTTAATTTAACATTAACTAATTAAGAGATAATGTGATAAATGAAATGGAGTCAACCAACCTCCCTAAAATTGGGGGGCGTCACCCATGAACAATTCATGGGTGACGCCACTTGTGAATGGTGGTCAATTTTGGCTCTTTTTTTATTTATCTTATTATTCCTTAATTAATTTTGTATTCACAAAAATATTCACCAAATTAATTCCCAATTAATTTGTGAATATTTCAATCATGCCATTGAATATTATGTGAATCATATTCACAACCCAAACTAGTTAGTAAATTGCATTTCCATTTAATTAATAAATGTGGATCTAATCCACATTATTAATTAACAAATGCTATTCACATAAATTCTCTCTCTTATATATGTATATTATAAATCATATTTATAATACACATACATTATGGATAGTGTTATCCACATTCTCTTAATCCTTGATAATTAAATCCCATTTAATTATCTTAGATAATCATTTTCACAATGTGAATTATATTCATATCAAACTTGATAATTAAATCTTATTTAATCATCAAGTCCTTGCTTGGATATTTCATCAAAAGAATTATTCTTGAAACCTTTCATGAATAATGTGCTTTCTCCGCGGATACTTGGAGATAAGGACAGGGCGATTGTATTATTCCATGTACAGTGACTTGGATGTTGAGATCTTATCTCAAATCCAGATCTTACGAACCTCCCACAGATGCTTGATTAAATCAAGACCGCAAATCCAATCTTCTCATTGAATCTGAATCTCATTCAGATCAATGTCCAACACTTGGACTAAGATCGGATTGCTTCTCTACTGAGAGGAGTCACTAAAATCCAGACCTGTTTCATCACTCCCTCGGAATGGAAGCGTCATGGATATACAATCGTTTATGATCACATCACCCTCAGGTATTCCCAATACATGTACATCCTGCATACTGGAAGACCCATGGTCAACCTAAAGATCAAGATCAATTTTACACTGTCTTCTTCAGGGTTTGATCACTAAGTTTCTCATTTGATCATTGGGATTTGGTATCGATCATATGCTTTCCAAAAGCATATATCATACCTAGGTCTTGATCATATACTTTCCAAAAGTATATATCAAACCTACAAATTCAGTCAAGCTTCCAAAGCAAGACGACCGTGCACGGAATTTGATTCTTCCCAATATCTCATGAGTGAGCTCATGTCTTCCGGTTCAGTAGTGAACCTCTATGATCCCTTTGAGAGATCGTATTACTCATATGCCCTTATATGCACACCAACGCGCCGGTGTATAGACCTTGGTTAGGTCATCAACCTAATGGTCTGTCAAATGTACATACTCGGACATATAGCAATACATCTGTCTCCGATCAGAGGATGCGTGCCTATGCTGTGACAGCATTCAACATAGGACTTAGGTTATCTCGATCTCGTTAAGTCAACTCTTTGACCTAACTAATCTGACACCTCCGAATCTCTATTCCTATGCAGAGGACCTGCATCAAGAGGTCGGTCAGATATCAGCCTATGTGAGAAAGGATTGCCATCTCCTACTCAGGCTGGAGATCACATCTTAACAATCATTTGACGGTGCTTGATGAGTCCTCAATCTAACCCTTTAGATATTCATCCAAGCACCAGCCTCTATAATTCAATAATTGAATCAACAGCTGTATGATCATTAAGATAGCCATGGTACATAACCCTAATTGTATAGAGGGACCTATTATGCAAATTATTTATTCTTCATTTCAGATCAGGAAATGATATTTGCAATAACATTTATTGCATAATGGCTCGCCGTGGGCTCACATGTCCAACAGCGACATGCTAAACAAACATCAAACCGCACATAATTTCATTCGTTGATTATTCGATTTGTGCAGTTATTTTTGATCGACGCGAATCTATCTGACTGCAACGCACTCGTCAATTATACGACACTAAAAGGGTAGGCCATCTGCACTCATCAAATGGTGCCGTTGCCGGGGAGGCAAACGGCTTAGGATCACTTTAGAAAAATTAGATTTACGTTTTTCCATTCACTCGGGTAGTCTGACCCCCGAGCCGCATTGTAATTATTCATTTTTTCTTTAATTATTTTTCTGACCATTTTTGTATATATCTCTCTCTGACATAATCCCATCTTTTTGTGCGAGGGCCCGGTGGACTTGGAGCGGCTTTCTTGAAGTCGACACATCTCGAAGTGCATCGGAGGCCGACGATTCTTGAATCAAGTCGGCTATTGGACGTCAAAAAGATTTTTGTAATTTTTTTTAAAAAGAGTGGCTGCATCATTTACAGCGGTCCCCGTTTGGGTTCTCTCGTGTGTAAACATAGTGAAACTGTGTCCCCGTCTGCTGTGTGGTTTGAATTTTAGACTAGGCTTGCACTAGGGGCTCCTCGAGCCACTATAGGATTTGCTTGTGCTCGTAATTTTCTAGGACCACACATCATTTAAAAGATGCACTTAGACCGCAGATCTAGTCAAACATAATATGTTCTTCACTCGCTAATAGAACTGCCTATCTAGGAGCGGCTTTTTCATTGATTGCATTCATTTAGTGTGAGAATTTCAATTCAGTACTGCATCCTGCATTGTAGAGAGCTAGAGGCACTGTAAGTCTTCTTACTCAAGCATTCATCATCGTTTTCTCGATTGCATCGGCTTTTTCTGATTCTCTCTGTCGGTTTTCTAACCTAGGATAAAGGAATTGGGACTGGACGGTAGACGTGATTGCTTGTGTGGATTAATATCAGTGGCAACTGATCTTTAAAATCGTGACTGCTAATTGAATTGGACCCAAAAAAATTGACTAAAATTAACCCTTGTTTGCGGAAGAGTAACCCCGACCTTATTTTCAGGGTGAGTGAGGGTACTTGAGTGTGTGTGAACACCTTAAGGCAGAGTCCAAATCCCCGGCTTCCATATCACGGGACAACTGATCCTAGCAAATATCACGAGTTGGATATTTTTAGATTCACTGACCAGTACCAAGTAGCCTCCGCCTGTTCGCGGGTAGTCAGGGGAGAACCAGTGGTACTTCACAACAAGGCCTAGCTTTGTCAGCCTCCGTCTGCTTGCAGGTAGATAGGGGCACGGTCTTTGAGTCCCCAACTCCAGATAGGAGCGAAGAAAGGAAGGACCTGCGGTATCTTAGGCAACAGGTTAAACAGGGAAGACGCACCCGGCTCTGAGCCGACTTCCCTATAGGCCGCGTAACTCCTTGCTATCTTGCTTGAAAAATCACAATTAAAATTGACAAGATTAATTGGACTCAGTTCCGGGTCCTTCACCGTGTTGAGTGTGAATTCAGGGTTTGCTCTTGCATTTGTCTTTGTGTTTGTCCGTGTGTGTTATCCTGCGTAATTGCGCATTTTCTACCTCGTTCTACTTCATCATTTCCTCTTCAATATGTTGGGATATTGGTCCCCATACCCTGTGACCTCTGGTCATTCCTCCTTGACCATATACCGTTCATCTTCACCTTCTCCTTCTTCCATGTATCCTCTGCCATCCACGGGAGACCCTTACCTGTGGTCGGTCCCACCTCAACCCGATTATGAAGTCAGAATTTCAACTGATTTCTCCACTTCTTCGCATTTCTCACCTACTCCATATTCTAACACTCTGGATCCACTTCCACCTTGGGCTGACTGTCCTTACTCTCGAGAGCTTGCAGGAATCAAAGACTCAAATGAAAAGCAAGCCACTGCTAAGACAGATTATTTGGCAAAATTATGCCCCCACATACTTCACCCCAAGTAGGGACCATACCACAACTCACATATACACATCCCGACTTGAACTTAGGGCATAACATGGTCGCTCGAACAACCCGAATAGAGAGGCATGTACATCATGATTTCCCAGACTTGATTGACTTTAGTGATCAAGCTTCCATTAACCAGCCTTCATTTGGAGAGCCTATGCATTCACAAGATTGGACTCATGAGCTAGACATATCAGTCCCCGTTTCATCATACGAGGCTTCAACCAATATTTGCCATCTAGATGGTCCATACTCAACCCAGCATTACATGCCAGATTCTAGGTATGCTGAGTATGAGCACCCAAAGTCTCAGCAGTACCCTCCACTTGAGCAGAACTCTCCCATGATTTGTCATGAGAATTTTGTGTAGGATGACATCTATAGACTTATTAAGAAAAATGAATCATTTGGTAACGAGTTGAGAGATGTCATGGGAATATTACACTCAATTTCTGCCAGCCTGGGTATAAAAGTGAGAAAAGACATGAGTATTTTTGAGGTTGAAAACAAAGCAAACATCAGGGAACCCACATCGTTTGTACAGCTGGAGTCCATTCTATCTCCCTCTTCTACTAACCAGTTGCCCTCCAATCCAGAGTCTGATCATTCATCCATCAAAAACACCAAAAAATTGAAAAATCAAAAATTCACATAAAAATTGAAAATGAAAATGATTTAAAAAAATTGGATTCCACCCTAAGGGAAGCACTTGATGAGGAATTGATCTTTAAGCTTCCCTTAATAAAGGCCATAAATCACTTCCCCGACCTCAAGAGATCTGTAAAGAGTAAATTGATGCCCAAGAGATCGGGTAAGAAGAGAACAAGAACGGAAAGACACATAGTGTCTATGGCCACCTCCTTGGTGATGGGAAGAAAGACCAAGAGCCGCAGAGTGAAGCGGTTGCCCCGAGTTGAGTGTGAAATCAAAGACACCATTTTCACCCATGCGAGAATCGATGATGACTCACCGATAAATATCCTCCCGACCTTTGTGTTTGACAAGCTCAAACTCAGGCCAATCAGAAAGTCAAGAGAGATCGTTCAGCTTGCTGATCGATCCATCAAACGGTCTAGAGGAAATATTTCAGACATCGTTACTTTCCAAGGTGCTCTACTCCAGGTGGACTTCACGATCATTGACATCAAGCACCGAGGAGAGTTTATACAATCTCCGATTATTCTCAGGAAGCCGTTCTTAGCCTCAGCTAAAGAGTCTATAGATTGCGAGACTCGGGAGATCGATTTCTCAGCATTGGGAGTACTCCGACCTCACCCGTTCTTTGATACACTTTACTCTAAGGTAACCCACACATCCGCTGAAAGTCGTAACCATCGAGAGGTAGATGAGTCCCACCTCTCTACTACACCTGAGAGACCGACTGCCCGGACGACCGTTGGTTCTGAGACTCCCCACACCACCGCCACCATGACAGCTTTTAAGGAGGACTCACGACCAGAGGCTACCATTAAGTCGGACATGACCATTGTTGATTATCTTGACCATTTTGATGATCCGACACAAGAGGCCAATAATGCCAAGCCAACTGAGACCACTAGCACCTTCCCGAGACATGTGCTGACCCTTCAGGAATATTATAATCTATACGGTGACTCGTCTGATGAGGAACCCATGGTCAGCACCACACCACATCCTGAACCTTTAAAGGAAGCAACCAAGATTAAATTGACTCCACATAAAAATACGGTTGCTCCCTCTTCTAGTCGGCTATTTAGTGAGAGGAAGTCGAGAATTGATTCCTCGAGAAGTTGCCCCGAACCTCTCAAGGCGCGTCTCTCTCATCTCCCTCTCAATGATTCAGGTTCTAGAAAACCTACTAAGAAAGTTTCCTTCAACACACCGGAGAAGGAATTTTCTGAGGAGTCCTCATCTGGCCCGGACAAGGTAATTTATATGAGTGAGCTCAGTTCGGCTGTTCTCAAGCCTTATCTAAGCAAGCAGCCATGTGTCGACCCTCGTTGGACGATCCTTACACCTCACTATTATTCATCTGAGGATGATTCCGACAACGACACATATGTATATTATCCACCTCCTCGCGTCCGCAAGAAGGTTCGTCACAAACCTTCTTAATCCTTGTATATTCTCACTCTTTCTTGTATATACTTTCTCTCCCTCCCTCCCCAGTGATCCGAATCACTCGCCCCGGCTCATCTCATTTCATTTTATGACTATACTTAGGATAACCAGATCCTAAGTATAGGGGGGAGAGTGACCCACATCTATTGAATGTACATCCTCTAGATCACATCGGTTCTCATACTCACTTTTGTACTATACTTAGGCTGACCAGAGCCTAAGTATAGGGGGATCGATTCCCGACGTGTATACACTCATCCATTTCCCCTCTTGTCCTCGTTCGCCCCATTTTTGATCTTCTTCTACACTTAGGCTGCTAGAGCCTAAGTATAGGGTGGCGGAGCGACTTCTATACATTTTGTACTTTTAGCTCTCCTACACTTAGTCCGAGCTATGTCTTTTTCGACGCTTTTTCGTGCTCTGAGGACATAACACATGCTAAGTATAGGGGGGCGTGTATATATTACGTATATACCCACCCCAAAATTATTGTATAATATATACACACAGCCCAGGCAAGAACCAGGGAGTTGACCAGCGGTCAACTTCCACCTGGTTGGTCCACGTGGACCAACCAGAAAAATCCCTAAAAAAACAATTGTAAAATCAATAAAAAATAGCAAATCAATTTATTAAATTATGATTACAAAATAAAAAACGTGTATTATTTTTAAATTATTTTATAGTGATTTTTATTTATTTTTATGGGGTGTGTAATTACAAGTTACCATTTATACCCCTTAAAGGTATCTATATCAATATATTTAAGTATTTTATTTTTATTTTATGTAATTAATTTATTTATTTTTATTTATTATTTTATAAATTTATAGAATACTTTTATACACTTAAGTATATTTTTATTTTATTTTTCTGATGTATTTTATACACTTAATAAAATAGAAGTGTTAATAATGTAGGTATGTATACAGGTATTATACCTATGTATATTATATACAAGTTTTTTTGTGATTCTTTTGAGTTTTTATTCTGATTTTAATATATAAATATATTATAATTAATATTTAAAAAATTACAAAAATAAAAAAATACAAAAATAATGAATAAATAATAAATTGAATATTTTAATCTGTACAAGTATACTGCAAGGGTCCAAAACTCAACTTTCAAACCGTAATTCTGAAAAATACGAAACCACCTCTATTAAATAGATTATTTTATGCTATATACAATTAAAGGTGAGTTTGGTACATTTAGAGTTTTTATTTGCATAATACAGGTCCGGGAAGTTAGAGTTCTGGAATCTTATTCAGACCATAACTTTTTATCTGTACATTATTTTTCTGTGAAATCAATTTTGTAATTTTCTATATTTAATTATCTACAACTTTCAATGTTTCTTTATTTGAGGTATAAAAAGTGGAACCAAAAATAGGTCCCAAAAATGAATAAAGAATGAATAAAATTAAAGGAATTTCTATTGCATTTTGACCCTTATCTCCCCCTACTTTATTCATTGTCGACCTAGTCATCGAGATGCCTAGGTCTCAGGGTTTTAGATAATAAAATATTTACAATATTTTATTCTGTTTCTTTTCTTTTCTTTATTCTATAATTTTGTCTTTAAAAACCACATTTTATACAATATTTACACAATGATGCACGAATGCTAAAATGCCTAAATTAAGCCTATTTACACACATTTACTAGGGTTTTTAAGGCCAAAATGATAGAATAAAGATGATGAAACATAGATTCATCATCCCCCTATACTTGCCTTTGCTAGTCCCTAGCAAACACTTAAGCAATAAGTGCATAAAAGAAAAACAAAGAAAAGAAAAAGAAGAAAATTGGATTAAGTTTAATTATCAAACTTGTCTTCGCCAAATCAAAGTTTGGAGCTTAAGTCAGACCTTTGGAATTTGAGTGTGGGCGGAACCTTAATGAGAACCGGATTTGAAGTCCAACAGTCTCTGAGTATCCCAAAACTCGTCTCAAGTCTCCTCAATAGCCAGCTCAGAAATATTTCAACTCATACGCAAACCCTTATGACTATGAATCTGACTCGTACAGTGTAGGTGATGGTGGCTCTCCTCAACTGAAATGACAAACAGACTAACTTCTCCGATATTACAACCCAATGATTCCCCAATCCAACAACTCATCCTCAAGGAGCAGGGTATTCCCTTCTAAGTTCAAGTGGCAACCAACTCAAGAGGAGGGGTGAAGAGAAGAATGGACGGTAGCCAGTGTAGCTACCTATCCTAGGATGCAAGACCAGTGTGGTCAAGTCATCCAGTTGCAGGCTCACATGATTTAACTTTGAAGCTCAAGCTTGCTTATTTGACTTTACAACATATGTACACTCCGGCAGGCATTTTTATTTTTGTACAGGCCTGTCTACTTTTTTTTTGGAGTTTTTTGCTTTTGCATATTTTTTTGAATACTATATTCAGCAGCATTTACATAGGGAGTTTTTCCCCTTGAGCCAATAGACTATCCCTCTTTTGAAGCTTTATTGCAACCCACGATCTCCTATCCTCGAAACTCATCATTACTGGACGGGTTGGGGCGCACTTCCCTCCGTAGAGGAGGACAAATGTTTCCACCTGTGTACGTTTCATACCGGCAAATCCAACCCCCTCACCACTCTAACTGAGTTGAGCCATGTGAAAGGTGCAGGTGTCCAAGTTAGGTCATTATCAACAAGAGTCATGTGTGTGCTCCGAAATACTCTACTTAGGCAGTCAATAATCCATTGAACCAAGTCCCGTGATCCTCAAAGAATTAAGTCAACTAGAGCTGAAGTACCTCAAACTCAGTTCCAATAAGGTTCCTGTTAATTAGGTAGATTTGAAGGTCCAACCAAGCTCCAATCTTCGGATTTTACTTAGACTTGTTCAATTATCAAACTCAATCCGAAAAATGCAAATGCCCTGCAATGCGATGTAGAAAATATTTTTGTGATGCAATTTTCAAGATTTTGAGCTTTTTATGAATTTTTTAAAAGATGATGATGATGCATATGAATTTTTTTTAGATTTTTGAAAAAGTTTTTCAAATGTTTTTGGATTTTAATTTTGTAAATGTTTTTGGGATTTTTGAAAACAAAAAGTTTTTGGCTGAAAACAAGGTACAAATATTTACACGGGAGTGCATCTTATATATACAAGAAGTGGATTTTAAGAATTTACAGGGTAAGTGGTCAATTTTATAAGTATATATATAGTGGATTTTGGGTGTGATGTATATATTCCTCAAACTTATTTGACACAGGTTTTTCAAACAATTTTGAAAACTGTAGTCAAAAATAATTTTTACAAACAATTTTTACAATCATGTACACATATTTGAAAATAATTTTGCAAAGGTTTTCCAAACAGTATATATAGATTTTTGACATATTTTTGCAACTATTTTTCAAACCATTTGCAAATCATTTTTCAAACTTTTTGTTTCACACACTGAAAATAATTTTTCAAACAAAATGTTTTTACAAAGGTTGAAAACATGTAACAAAACATTTTCAAAACATTTTCAAAATAGTTTTCAGGAAAAATTACCAAAAATATTTTAAAATATATAAAACGCAAAAACATTTTTTCTGAAATTTTTTGAACATGTTTGACTACTTTGAAAAATACAAAAAGAGTGGGGTGTGTGCGTGTTTTTATCACTTGTGCATATTGTTCTTAATTTAAAAACAAAAAAAATATAAAAATTTAAAAACTACTAAAAATTAATTCTGAAATTTGACTACCGAGTTTTTAAATCGTGCTCCTTGTGTTCGACATTGATCGTTATACCAGGTAAAAAGAATAGCGAAGACCGCTTACATTGTTTTTATTGATTGATCTTTTATTGAGTGGTTTAAATACAAATTTTTCTTGATTGACCGCGCTTGGTGATTTGGGTAACAACGACCATATGTTAATTACATATTTAACCCGAGTGTAAGGTGTGTCATTAGAATGGCGCCCTTGCCGGGGAGCATGGCTTTGTAGTCATTTTTTCAATTTTGTCTTTCTATATTATAATTGTCTTCTGGCATTCTCTCTTGGATTTTTTTGCGAGGTACTGCTTGGACAACTTGGAGTTTCTTTTTAGAGGACATGCACATGAGGAAGAGCAGAGAGGAAGAGAAGAATTTTATTTTTTGAGAGAGAACAATTATTCTTGTAATAATTTAGGACTTTTGAACTGTGGACACTTGGGCTATTTTTCGGGGTATGTTTTGCCAAGTGCCGGTGCACTTGGGGGACCTCACCGTTGTTTTCCGTGTTTTTGATTTCACCGCTAGAACTTACTATTTGATTCTCGTGTTTTGGCCCCTAGACATAGGATTTTTGTTGATTGCGACGTAAATTTCTAAGGCCCAACACCTAATAGAATATCGGTTCCTATAGAACGTAATTGGACCTTGGATAGAAATTAAATTGAAAAAGTTAGTTTAATTGGATTTGAGACCACATGTCGTGAGGAGTCACATACAGCGCTGGCAGGACCCGTTGTGGCGGGCATCGAGTGACTCTCAAGATCAGACTCCGAACTCAATTCGGTTAGCTAAATATTTTTCTTCACGACCAATAGAAGTTTCTTGTCTAAGGCCGATTTCCTCGTGTAACATATAGTTAACTAAATTTTTCATTCAATTTATGCGCGGATCATATTGCATGTAGAGTGCTGGAGCAAGGTACGCATTTCTATCCCTGCATGCATCATTGTGTTTGACCGTGCATTGGCTTTTTCGACTTCCTCCCCATGTTTTTGGACTCTTCTTCAACAACATTGCTCGCGGAGATCGAGCTCCTCTCTACCAAAGATTGATCAACGAATAACGAAGGAGGAGGATCCCATTAAAAATAGAAGAAAAATACAAAAGGAAAAGATGTACAAAAGAGGAAGGTGTTTAGTGGTTAATTGATTAGTTAAATTAATAAATTAAAAATAAAGTTCAGAATTAATTAAAAAAATAAATTAAATAATTTACAAAAATTAATTAGCTACCTTAATGGTGGTTATTAAAGGTATGTAATAATATCTTACATATAAGGTACGTTTTTTAAATCAAATAATGAATTAAATAATTAAATCTAAATATAAATTTCGTAATTAAATTAAATTAATTAATTAATGTTATATATTTATTTTTTGGATGATTTTTATATAAAAAAATTAGTTGTATACAAATATTATATACTTATAATACAATAATACATATGTACAAATAAGGAAATATTTTTTTTAATATTTTTTTAATTTTTTAACTATAATTTTGTAATTTAATAATGAAGATAATATTTACAGTTATGTATATTATGTATAAAAAATAAATATGAATAAATATACAAATATGTAAATGGTAGAACTGCACAAAACACCCTAGAAAATCGACTTTCAAACCGTAAGTACAAAAATTATGAAATAACGGGCATTTCAAAGATAATTTAATTTAGAGCATAATGGAAGTAAGATCGAGGAAATGAAATGGCAAGTCGGTGTCAGATCAAACAACTACGATGTATATTTTTTGGAATTTTAGGATCTCATAATTAATAACGACATCTACGCAAAAACTAAAACTAGGATTAATCTAGGAAAAAGATGGGAAAAGAAAATGGATCTCACCTCAGAATCAAATACACTGTGATGGTCTCGAAGAGGGCCGACTTGTACAAGGTATGTTTTTTAAATTAAATAAAGAATTAAATAATTAAATCTAAATACAAATTTTGTAAATAAAATAAAATAAATTAAATTAATTAATGTTAGATATTTATTTTTGGGTGATTTTTTATATAAAGAAATTAGTTGTATACAAATATTATATACATATAATACAATATACATATGTACAAATAAGGAAATATTTTCTTAATATTTTTTTAATTTTTTAATTATAATTTGTAATTTAATAATGAGATAATATTTACAATTATGTAAATTATGTACAAAAATAAATATGAATAAATATACAAATATGTAAGTGGTAGAACTACATAAAATATCCTAGAAAATCGACTTTTAAATCGTAAGTCCAAAAATTATGAAATAACGGGCAATTCAAAGATAATTGAATTTAGAACACAATGGAAGTAAGTTTGGTTCAATTTCAGTTTACATGGAGCCAAAACTGGTCTTTCAATTATCACTTTACGGCTTTTTCTGAGTGTGATTATTTGCAATATGTACATTATTTTGCTTTGCAACTATTTTTATTTTTTACTACACAATTTTGTTTAAAAAATAATTAATTTGAGGTCAATTTATGTACAAATAAAATAGTAGAAATTTTATACATATATACATGGAATTTATGTACAAATTATTTTTTTTTGATTTTTGAATTGAAGACCCTATCTCCCCTATTTTATTCCTGGTCGATCAGGTCAACTCTTGACCTTCTCTCGGGATTCGAGTTAGTCTGTATAATTCCATAAACACATCCTTTATTTTTCTTTTATTTGTCTTTTATTTGTCTTTTCTTCTTTATTCTTTTATTTAAAAAAGTGTTACAAATTCATATTTAATAAATGCATGCAAAATAGTTATTACACGAAATTAGTAGGTATTTACAGGTGTTTGACTAAGGAAATGAAGCTAAAATAAAATAATAAAGGCGATGAATCATTGATTCATCAATTAGCAATGTACATATTCTTGTTAATATTGTATAATTAACACATATTTTCCAAAAATAAAAGAATAAATAGAAAAGAAAAAGAATGAAGGATGTAATTATGAAATAAATACAGACTAGCCCAAACCCCGATTGAAGGTCAATAATTGACATGATATTTGGGTAAATTTCACATTTCTGCCTACAAGTTTATATTCTTATTATTCAGTCCAGAAATTTTTCATAATTACATTTTATTCCCTATATTGCACAACTCGAACTTTGCATGATCTTCTTCATAGAATAGATGTTTTATTGTTAAAAAAATCTCAAAAAAATTATGTATGTTCCTGTTATAGTTTTTATCATTGTACAATTTTTTCATCAATCTTTCTGGCATGTGATATATTTAAAAAATAAAACGCTGCATCTTTTTGCTTGCCTGACATTATAAAATTCATAAAAATTCAAAAATTTGCCTAAAAAATCCAAAAAATACTGTAGATGTATTTTGGTGTCTTTTAATATCTATCCAATTTCTATGCATTTTTCACTTATAAAACTCCAAAAAATTACGAAAATGAAAATCTTAAAAAAACTGTAGAAAAATCCAAAATTTGTGATTTCATTTTCTGATTGGAGATATTGCTTGGTAGTTTATATTAAAAATAATCTCCAGGAGTATTGGATATGTAAACTATTTTTAAGTTGCAAAATACTCTCGGTTGTGCATTATTTACTCTGTTTTTCATTGTTTGATTTTTATAAAATCACAAAAACATCATAAAAATCTAAAAAAATTACCAAAAATATTTTAAAATATATTAAACACAAAAATGTTTTCTCTAGAAATTTCTGAGTATTTTTAACCATTTTGAAAAATACAAAAAGAGTGTGGTGTGTGTGTTTTATTATTTGTGCTTGTTTTGAAAATTAAAAAATAAAAATTTAAAAACCACTAAAAATCTTTTCCAAAATTTGACTACTGAGTTTTTAAATCATGCTCCTTGTGTTCGACCCTGGTCGCTATACCAGGTAAATAGAATAGCGAAAACCGCTTATATTTGCTTTGATTGATTTATCTTTTATTTAGTGGTTTAAAACAAAATTTTTCCGTTGACTGCTCTTGGTGATTTGGATCACAACGACCATTGTTTATTTACATACTCAACCGAGTCATCAGACGTTTCATCAGTCGACCAAAGTGGATCGGTCATAAAAAAATAAATATGAATAAATATACAAATATGTAAGTGGTAGAACTTTACAAAACACTCCAGAAAATTGACTTTTAATTCGTAACTCCAAAAATTATGAAATCATAACCATTTGAAAGATAATTTAATTTAGAGTATAATGGAAATGAGTTTCGTTCAATTTGAGTTCGTATGGAGCCGAAATTGGTCTTTCAATTATAACTTTACGGCTTTTTTTGAGTGTGATTATTTACAATATGTAGATTATTTTTCTTTGAAACTATTTTTATTATTTACTACACATTTTTATCAACAACACTCATTTACAAAAATAATTAATTTGAGGTCAATTTATGTATAAATAAAATAGTAGAAATTTTATACAAATATGCATGGAATTTATGTACAAATTATTTTTTTATTTTTGAATTGAAGACCCTATCTCCCCCTACTTTATTCCTGGTCGAATAGGTCAAGTCTTGACCTTCTCTCAGTGTTCTGGTCAGTTTGCATTTATTCCATAAACACATCCTTTATTTTTTTATTTTTCTTTTCTTCTTTATTCTTTTATGTAAGTACAAAAAGTGTTAAAAATTCATATTTAACAAATGCATGCAAAATTGTTATTACATGAAATTAATGGGTATTTACAAGTGTTTGACTAAGGAAATAAAACTAAAATAAAAGAATAAAGGCAATGAATCATGGATTCATCAAGTAGAATTATACATATCCTTGTTTATATTGTATAATTAACACACATTTTCCAAAAATAAGAGAATAAATAGAAAAGAAAAAGAATGAAGGACGTAATTATGAAATAAATACAGACTAGCCCAAACCCCGATTGAAGTTCAATAATTAACATGATTGATAAGGAATAAGTAGAGGAATATAGTACAAATTGTATAATACGTATACAATTAATATTTAAACTTTGTGAATATTATATTGTTAAACACTTGTAAATACTTTTAATGATAAGATAAAAAAATAAAAAATTATACAACGTAAAAGAAATAAAAAAACAACATTAAAAGTTCTATTGTACATTAGCCATACTTATAAATATTGTGTATAATACTTATTTATTTAACACCTTCATTTAATCTATAATAATCAAATAAAATATCCTTTATATTCTTTAAATTATGATATAAATAAATAAAATATAAAATACATTGTATTTTTATAAAAAAAAATAAAATAAAAATACATGTATATAATACATAGGTATAGTATACATGTACATATAACATTATACTATATATACCAAAACATATTCATTTAAATATTAATTAAAAATCTTATAAAAATAGTTTGAAAATTTACAAACATTTTTTATTTCATTCATTTTTATTGAAACATTTGCTATTTTTTATTTAGTTATGTAAATTTTGGTATTCTGATTCGTCCACATCTGATTGTTGACCTCAGTCAACCCTTTCTCTTCAGGACCCGACCCGACTCCCCCTTTGACGGACCCGATTTCTCGACATTTCTGCGGTTGGTCATGATCTCCATTCACCTTAATTTTTACACCCGACAACTCTCCTACGACCTGTGATCTACGCAGATCGATAGGTGAGGTCGGATCTTCCTAGGGTTTCACATTTCCCTCGAATCTTCTAGACCCTCACACATCCCTATAAAGTCTCGCCTCCTCCTCCTGAGCTCAAGAGCTCGTTCCTTGTGTCTCTCTTCCTCCATTAGTGCCAAAAGGGAAGTGACAAAATCTTGTTTGGCCTTCTCAAAGCTCGATTGGGTGCACGATGCAGTGTAGCTCAGCTCATGGCTGAAGCATGCCATCGCGATAAGCCTCTTCTGTCTTCCACTACAGAATCATGGCCACAACCTTGCCATAACCTTCGCCTTACTTTGCCTTCTGTTCACGCACTCTCATATACCTTCAATTACTCACTTTCGCAGTTCATTCTCAAGTTCATCCATCAGCCACCGTCTTCCATCTTTGCTCCGACCCGAGCATCGGAGACCTATATCCCACTTCCATATGCACAGAAGAACGCACCATTCCATTATTCATCCTCTAGTGCATCCTGACCACCCTTAGACCAGCTCATCGGAGCTGGATTAGGGAAAGACCTCCCTCCTTCATTTCCGTCGGAGGTTGAAGACCACACCCTACCACTTCTTTGCCTTTCTCGACCAAATAACCCTGGTCGATGCTACATCTCTGAGCCTTGAGTTTTCTCTCAGGTCTCACAATGCGATTAAATCTCGATTCGACCCTTTACGACACTGGCAGAGTAGCTCCAGGCAAAGCCACCTCCATATTTCCATTGAGCCATTTTCCATCTCATCCAAGCATTCCTTCCGATTTTGTTCCCCTCCAGCGTGTTGTTGGACCCATCAGCAAACCGATTCGAACCGTGTCGTGCCCAATAATCACTATCGAAGTTCAGCAGGGGGCTCTCCTTCGTGTTCTTCTAGTCCCGTTTTCGGCTGTTAGTTTAAGAGACCCCTTCCATATCTGATCAGAACCGCTCCTTTCACGCCTAAATATAAGCGGACCGATCTAATCTAGGGCCAATCCAATCGCACGTCAATACCATACTATCATGACCATTAGATCTGTACCTGCACCACCAGATCTAAGTCGCATGCAGCCTCTCCACCGTCAGATTTTTTCAGAGGTTATCAGAACCGTACGCAGATGTCACATGCACTGCATGCCTTTTGGAGGGTATATTGCACATCTCACTTTACTTTTTATGCTATTTCCATTTAGTCCAATAAATATAATAAGTAGTTAAGAACATTTGCAGTTTGGACCCCTTTACTTTAGTTATTGGCATTCTAGTCTAGTATACATTCAGTCACATGTAGTGTTACGCGATTTTCTGGGATATTTGCATGGTCTACCCTGAACCATTTATTTCTTATTCAATGAATGAAATGTTTTGATTAATTTCATATATGCCCTTTGAGCGATGATCACGTGCTACGCACACTTCTTCCTAGATTATTTGCATAGCATACCCTGGACTTTCTTTGCTTATTATTCGCTAGGTCCTAAGACTTAAAGTAATTATAATTTGGTCCCTCTTGAACTATTGTCTTTTGTTAAGTGTAATAAATATTAAATAAAATTCAAAAATTGCCTAAAAACTATCTATAGCTCATGCTAGCATGTATTCTATATGGTAATTTTTGTGTATTGATCTGCATGCATTTTCTACTATTAAAAAAATCAAAAAACCCTAAAAGCCTTTGTTTATATTAGAAAAATCATAAAAATTAGAAAATATATCCAAAAATCCTAAAAATGTAGTAGGTGTCTTCTATTATCCTCTATCTCTATTACCATTTTCACTCAAAAATATTTTATGAAAAACAACAAGATTGCAAAACACTTGAAAACATATAAAAATGATATAAAATCGTATGAAAATCCAAAAATCATGCTTTCATTCTCTATTTGTAGATATTTACCTATGTTTTCTCATAAAATCCACTTCTAAGAGTTTTGACTACTTTATCAATTTTTAATTTGCAAATTACTTCTGGTTGTGCATTATTTGTTGATTGTACAACTGTTTGTTATTTAGAAAATCACAAAAATATATGAAAAATACCTAAAAATTAACAAAAATACTATAAACATATAAAATCCAAAATATGTTTATTGTATATTTCTAAGTATTTTTGACCCTTTAAAAAATACAAAAAGAGTGTTTGTGTGTTGTACTTATTTTCTAATATTGAAAAATTAGAATTTTGAAAATTAAAAACCAATAAGAGTAATAAAAATATTTTCAAATCAACTACTTAAATCTTAAATGTGTTCCTTGAATTTGACATTGGCCGCTATATCAGGTAAATAAAAGTAGCAAACCGCTCACATTCACCGTTTGATCTTTAAGGTGGTTTATTTTCTCATTGATCGTTCGATTGATTAGGATCGCAATGACACTTGATTAGTAACTTCACCCTAGTTGATCGATCAATCATCAGAGGAGATACAGATCTCGGAAGTTTTCTTTGCGACTTTTTATTTTGATTGTGTTAGGTGTATTGTGTATTATTTTTGAACGAAGGTAATTTTGTATTTTTCTTTGTATTTTTATGTACAATATTTATGTAGAGGATTTATTGACTTCAGATGTAAATAATAAAGAATAAAATAGGTCTCAAAAATCCTATTATTGATGAATAAAGTTTTAGGATTTTCATCTGTACTTTGTATAGTTACTCTATCCTTTCTCTCTTACTTTATTCCTTGTTGACCAAGTCATCATGATGACTGGATCTTGGGATCTAAGGTCACTCAATTTTTTTTTAAAATTCATTCCTTTTCTTTAATTCCTATCTTCTTTTATTGTGATATTAGCTTCATATATTTATACAATGTATATGAATCAATTATTGAGTGTTATTTTATAGAAATTAATGCTATATATAAGTATTTAGCTAGAGATTCATCAGGGGGATGGGGATGATGACAAGAGCAAAGATGAAGAGAACGACGAGTAGGATTTAGTATAGATGTTTTATACTAATTTAGGTTGAAAACATTTTTAGTTTATTGTTGCGTATATGAGTATTTCATTGAACTCTTTGGATGAAATATTTTTTTGTTTAATGTGTTATGGTTAATTAATTATGTACAATAATTCTATCATTAATAGTTGGATGTATGTATTATTTTATTGAGTTCATGCATGGTGCGATGAAAACAGATAAGACGTTGAGAAACACAATGAACATGTATTATTTTTTCCCTGAAAAAGCTCAAAGTGGGCGGTCATGACTGTCCCAAAAGGCCCTCTATGTGTGTCCTGATGAATACCCATTCATCACTCTTTATTCTTTTATTTTAGCTACAAAAGCTATGCAAAACACATGTATATCCTTATAAATAGCAATAATTACCATTCATCATGCATTGTGTAAAAATGAATAATTAGCACGTTTTTATGCATAAATAAAAGAATAAAGAAATAAAAGAAAAGGTGGGAGATATTTAAATTAAATATTGAGCAACCTAATCCCAAGGGAGGGCTCAGCATGGGCCTGACCGCAAAAAGATCCCAAGTAGAGAGAGATAGGGAAGCTCATGTGTGTATATATACCTATGTTTATAAATAAAAATATTTTCCTCTAAATAAAACAAAATTGCATTTGTGTGAATATGTATATATTTGTGAATATAAAATTAAAATAAAAAATGGGAAAAATAAAAGAAAAATAAAAAAAATAAAATTCCTTCATCATTGTATATATACCATGTACATAGAACCACTCCCATATTTATTATCACCTTGTAAATAAATAATTAAAATTCAATAAAAATATGTATATATTCCAAAGTCCATAGTATAAATAAATAAAATAAAAATAACAAAAATAAAAAAATAAAAAGAAACAAAATAAAAACCAAAAGCCACCTAGTACATATACCACGTATGTACATATATAAAACTATTTATTTCACCCTTGTAAATAATTAATAAAAATAAAACAAAAAATACTCCTTTATTAAAAATTTTATCTTATAAATAAATAAAATATAAAATTGGAATAATTTGCATAATAATAAATAATTAAAAATCAAAAATAAAAATTACATATGTATATACCTAAATATAATAATAATATTTTGTAAATACCTAAATTATATTTTAAAAAAATAAATAAAAATCACAAAAAAATAACTTAAAAATAAAGAAACATTTTTCATGTTTTAACTTTTTCGAAATTTGACCATTTATTATTTTTTATTTAATTTCTAAAACTTTAATAAAATCTGAATTCTGATTGGTCCACGAGGGATTGTTGACCCCTGGTTAACTCTCCCCCACGGACCTTTTTCTAGCGGATCCGCAGGCTTGAACCGACTTCTTCCATTTTTCCCCGCACGTTCCGCCACCCACTTCCTCAAACCCGGGCTCCTTGTATTCCCTGTAGATCCGAGACCCTCGCCCGGGGATCTACCTAGGGATCCGAGCTCCGACAACCTCGCCCGACCCCATTCTTTTCGGACCCCTAGCGCTATATAGACCCAGCTCCGCTGCTCATTTCATGCCATCTTTAGCGCTCCCCTTTCGTCCCAGGAGCTCCACCTTACTCCCCAGAGTGACAGCTGCGCGAGGAAGGTGTTGAAGCGAGGAGAGAGAGCTTGCGTCACTGATCCGGCGTCATCTCGCCGTCGTGCACCGCCCAGAGCAGCGCCTGAGCCTCGGGCCTCCGACGACACTCGAGGCGACGAACAGAGCTACCACAGCTCGTCCCCAGTCGACCACAGTCACCCGGTAGCCTTGATTCTTCCTATATTTCTTGAATTTTGGATTATCCCCAAATCGACCCTTCGTCGTCGTTCATCGATTACTCCTGCTCCGATCAACCATTCCATCGTCTGACCCGACCATCATCTTTACCATACTCCTCTTCACGTTCTACGACTTCCCATCCAACCCAATTCTCCCCGGAACTGGGAGTCCACCCTCCTCCGCCGTCGTCTCGCCGGAGGGTGTCGCCCCGACGCACCCATTCCCCCATTACGCCTCTCACCGGGTCGAGGCACTTTGCCCTCGACCCAGGAGTCTTCTAGTGCTGTTTTGCAGGGATAACAAGACCCATCTGAGGGTCTAAGCACTTAAGCACAGAGCTCCAGCTCCACCTTCGTCGTTGGGGCTCCTTGGAGCTTCTTGGCGTCATCGGAGGAGTCCACCATCTGCGGGGGGTCTTGGCGGTTCAGTTCCATACCTTTGCAGGTGTTCTTCCGGGAGCCTTCGGAGCCGTCCGTTCAACCCCGACTTTCCAGACTCCATCCGGACCGCTCGATCAGGCGAAGAGGAGGCCTATATCAGCCACCGTCCGATCGACACACGGCCGCCTCATCGCCCTCCATCCAGCGACGGGGTGCCCTTGATCCGCCACCGTCAGATCTCCCACGTGGCACCGCCTCAGCCCTCGGATAATAAGGGGTAATTTACCCGTAGGCACTTTCTCTTTTTGTTTTTGTCCTTTAGTCCTGTAAATATTTTATATAGTTCTTTTTATTTTGGTAAAATTGCAGTCTGGACCTTTATGTTTAGTTTAATTGCATATTAGTCCCTATTTGTGTATGCCACATGCATCGACACGTGAAACCTGGAAATTTTGCAATATTGATCCTCTGTTTCCTGTGCTCTATGGTTTGATCTTTTAGAAATAAGATTTGCATTTCAGTCCTTCCGTGCCTGGTCCACGTGCGTTGCGCGTGTTTTATTGGACTTTTTGCACTTTGGGCCCTGGGCTTTTATGCCGTGTTTCCGATTGGCCCATGGACTTAGTTTTTACTACGTTTAGGTCCCTGTGCACTGTGAGCCTCTATTTTAATTAAATAAAATAGCAAATTACACCCAAATTGTGTTAAATTTGGATATGTGGCTCCTGCTACTGTGTAAAAATTTCCCTACTTTTTGGGTACATTTTTTAGGCTTTTTAGTATTTTTAAAAATTCAAAAATAGTTGTTTTTGCCTCTGTTTAGATTAGAAAATCATAAAAAATACAAAAACTCTTTTAAAAATTCTAAAAAAATTAGGAGTTGTTAATTTTAGTGTGCTTTATTTTCTATGTATTTTTGGCTATTTTTGGATATATAAAAACATTAAAAATTGAAAAACCATTAAAAACATATAAAAAATCAAAAAAATTGTAGAAAACTCCAAAAACAATAAACTCTTTTCCTGAATTTTGTTTATTATTTCTAGTTTTCATAAAAAATACCTCCAAGCTTTTACAAGACCATTTAATATTTTAAATTGATCTTTGAATCCTGGCTGTACAGTAACACAATATTTCTTCCTTCTTTGATTTTTAGAAAATTATATAAAAATCATAAAAATCTCAAAAATTCACCAAAAACAGTAAAAAACCTAAAAAACATAAAAATTTTGGACCATTTTTGAGTGATTAAATAATTCCTTGAGTGTTCTTGTTTCTTGCCTTTTATTATTTCTCTTCATTATTAAAAATCCAAAAAAAATATAAAAATAATTAAAAACCACCAAAAATACTTGTTTTTACTTCATTTCATTTTTGAATACTTCGTAGGCCGCAAGGCCAATTCGTGCTCCTTGAGACCGACCCTGGGTGCTATACCAGGTTAATCACATAGCAAGACCGCTATTTTTGTGCCGATTGATTTTTATCTTTTTGATTGGTGGTCTGATTTTGTTTCTTGATTGAGCTCTGAGCCCCGAGGGACTGAGGTCACAACGACCTTAGTGATATATTTACCTTAGTCTATCGGGCAGCTCATCAGAATGGCACCATTGCCGGGGAGCACTGCTTAGTAGTCATTTTTGAGTTTTCCGTGGCTTTTCCTTTTTGCGACTTTCTGTAGATATTTTTGTATATATTTTATTTGACTTGTTTATATATAAAAATCTGGTTTGGCACTCTTTTTGTTTACTTACGAGGGCCCGAGGACCGAGGCAGCTCCTCTCGAGGAGCCTACGCAACCACAGGAATCGGAGGCGGCTCCCTTCTGAACGGAGCCGCAGGAGAGTGCAAGGAGACAGTAGGAGTGCGGGAGCCGTTGAATAGCCGCGTGGATTAGCCGTAGATTAGGTTTAGCTTAGATTTACTTTTCAGTCAGATTATTTGAACTGTTGTAATAATACAACGACCAGGGACAGAGACACTTAGACTCTCGGGGTCTGTTTCACCGAGCATTGGTGTGCTCGGGGGACCCCAACGGTTTTCCACAGCTTTTTCACGGTTTTCGAGTGTTTCGACCGTTTATTTACTACTTGTCTGATTTACGCGGATTTTCAGCCTTAGCTTAGGATTTTGCTTGATTGTGACGTAAGTATTTAGGATCCCAACACCTAATTGCTTGCATGTTCCTATAGCTCGAATAATTGGACCTAAATAATTAATTCACAAGAAAAAGCCGCTATTAGAGCTCTGGTCCATGTGCCTTGAGGAGTCACATACATCGCGTGCAGGATCCACTGTGGCGGACACCTAGTGGCTCCCAAGATAGGACTCCGGACCTAGGCTCGAGTATCCGGCTACCATTCTTTCGTGTAGAAATTACTCTGCTAGGGACGGTTTTCCGCGTTCATCATATAGGTAGTTTTATTCTATCATTTATTGTATGCGCGGATCACCCTGCATGTAGACTGCTGGAGTCAGGTACGCATTTCTTACTCTGCATGCATCATTGATTTTCGTGCATCGGCTTTTTCGTCTTCTCCCCCTGTTTTGGACTTAAAATAATCAGGAGAACCGAAAAATTCATTAGACGTTGTTTGATATTGAAAAATACTTAAAAAATCAAAACTATAAAATTGGGACTGCTAATCCAACTTGACCCTAAAAGACACTCCACTTAAGAATTTTTCTTGGGGAGAGCAACCCCCTCATTGTCTGGTTTGCTTGAGCGAGAGAGTGACTCGCACACTAGGCTAAAGCCATATCCGAGCCTCGATCAGACTATCGACCTTTTATACAGGACAGTCTGTTCGGCGGATTGGATTCCCAACAGGTCACATAACCGCTCTGCTATCTTGACTTGATCACCTAATAAAAACTGACAATATAATTGACCGAACTCTTACGGTCTTCAGCTCTCATTGAGTAGGTGAATCCGGGGTTCGTTTGCTCATCATAGTTATTTCCAGATCCCATCCGCCCGACTCGCCAGATCACGATGATGGGCAGGAGGTCCCTTAGGCAGCCTCTGGCTGCACCACTCTTCAGCACTCCAGCCCAATCATCTAGGTCGGTTCGCAAGAGCCCAGACCCGCTCTCCGAACCCGAGTTTGACTCCGCCCTGTTCCCCCTTGATCACCCTTCTACCACTCATGAGACACGAGTGCCAGATGCGAGACAGCAGACTGATGATTTATCGGCACCTGAGTTTAGGTCTTTTGCCTTTGCAGAGACCATGGCCGGCAGCAGTGATGACCGCACCGGAGGCCTCCGAGGAGAGCAGACATTTATCCTGGACCAGGGTGCGATCAACAGCACCCTGATCGCCTCCCTTGAGACAGTTTAGCAGCAGTTGAGGGATCAGGGTGCATTCATGATTGAGATGAGGAGAGAGATGGAGCAGATGAGAGCCGACCACGAGCAGCGTAGCCCAGACGACAAACCGAGGATACTCGGTGATGCGGCAGCAGCAGCAGCAGCAGCCGCAGCCGCAGCTGCAACCGCAGCAGCAACCGCAGCAGCAACCGCAAAGCATCCGAGACCGATGTGGGAGTTGCACAACCCCGGATCGACTTTGACGCATCGTTGGGTTGTATTATCAGCCACCATGGGGGACTTCAAGTTCCCCCTGAATACTCTTCAGCTTCTACCCCGATTCCATGGGCTCGCCACTGAGGAGCCCCATCTTCATCTCTAGGAGTTCGAGATGATCTGCAACACCGTCCACGACCGTCTGGTGGACGAGGATACCATCAAGATAATTGCTTTTCCTTTCTCCCTGGCAGATAGAGCAGCCAACTGGCTGAAGCACTTAGGGAGATCTGTGTACACCTAGGAGCAGCTCCGCACCGAGTACTTGAACAAGTACTATCCACTTGGGCGGACGAACGCAACGAGGGCCCTGATCAGCAACTTCTCCATACTCCCCAACGAGCAGTTTCACGAGGCATGGGAGAGTTTCCGAGAGTTGACAGACAGATGCCCGCACCATGACATCTCGAAGCCGAACCTTGTTCAGAGCTTCTTTTGCGGGTTGACACCAGAGCTGCAGGGCCTGGTCAACGCTTCTTGTGGCGGGTCCTACTTTACTAAGGATCATGATCAGGTCTGGGCCATCTACGAGGAGATGGCCGAGAACTATACAGTGATGTCCCAGACCAGACTCTACACTCAGGGACGCCCTCAACCACAGTCCGTGCAGTACCAGAGGATAGCACGGGTCGATGTCGGTCCTTCTACTTCGTCGGCGGCAGCAGTAGAGGCCGAGTCCACAGCCGTCGACATGGGTATCATCAGTGAGAAGCTGGACCGGATGGAGATTATAGAGAAGAAGCAGTGCCAGAGCATATCGCAGATGGATCAGATGGCACAGTTGTTGAGTGATTTGAAGACACATGTCATGTGTCTCCAGGAGGCATAGACGGCTTCTCAGCCCCGTCTTCAGTCACGAGGAGATCCGAGTGGCAGTGGCAGCTCGTCCCAGCACTCCAGCTCCAGCCAGCCTAGACAAGTCCACCTTGTACAGGCGGATCTGTACAAGCAGCCAGAGCCTTACTACCAGTCACCACCATCCCCAGACACTCAGGTGGTGGTTTACCAGCCGGATCAGCCTCTGACAGTACTCCCGTCACTCTCCTACGAGCCGGATCCGTTGATGGACATCAATGGGATTTGGCACGACCGACCCCAGCCCGGTATCCGACGAGACCATCCCAGATTCCGTTGGTCGGACGGAGGTGCCAGCTCCCAACAGCAGCCTTCAGGTCAGGGTGTCCAGTACGGTCATCAGCAAGACCACCACCACCAGCATCCCCCAGTGTACCACCAGCAGCAGCAGTCATCCCAGTATGGTTCTCGTCCCTATCAGCAGGGACATTCTTGGAGGCGTGATCAGCCTCAGCAGCAGTTTCATCCACAGCAGTACCCCTCTCACCCGCAGCACCAGCCACAGCAGCAGCCTCGCTTCCAGCGAGGCTACCCGTTAGGTTCTCATGGGCCATCCTATGAGAACCCCGCCTTAGATGACATAGCCCGCCTCCTGACCGATCAGTAGGCTACTTTCAAACGGGAGATGGATGAGTTCCGACAGGAGGTGCGAGAGATCGTGAGAGGGAAGGCCGCCATCCCTGCCCAGATTGAGCCGAACCCAAACAACCAGAAGAGGAAATCTGAGCAGGTAGATTTCACAGAGTATGCCACTCCTAGTGATGCTTTTGGTGATATGTCTGCATATCTGTTTGATACTGACTTTGTCACACTTAGGTGCGGTAGGATGCCAGCAGGTGGCGCCTCGTCTGAGCGACGTTCCCAGGCCACTTCCAGAGCGCCAGGCAAGGAGGAGCGCGGTACTGATGTCGTGAGAGATGATGACGGTGGTGCTGATGCCACCATGGATGTTGATCCACACGACGGTACTGAGGCCGTCACTTCACCAGAAAGAGGAGGTGGTACTGATGCCACCATTATTGCTGAGCCAGAGCGCGGTACTGATGCCGCGAGTCGACCTGCCGAGGGTGGTGCTGATGCCACCGTTTCTACTTCTGCTAGTCCTGTTTCCATCCGTTCATGTATCTCGGGACTTATCTGGCAATAAAGGAAAGGGTTTGTTTTATTCTGATCCACCTGTGGTGCACGATGATGTATGTGTGGATTCTGTTGTGCTTGAGCAGCCTAGACCCTCTCCTAGTCCTTCATCTGAGAAGGACCCTGTGATTCCCTTCCCTAGATCACTCCACATGGGGAAGGGGAAGATTTTTAAATAGAAAATCCCAAAAAGAAGCATCAGGAAGAGTTCAACTAGCAGATGATCAATCGATTCCACATCAGATGACTCTTCAGGAGGCCTTGCAGCACATCCCTCTACTCCAGAGATCGCTCAGAGACAGGACTACGGTTAGGAGGAAGAGGAGGAACCACCAGTCAGAGATCCATGTGCTGACCAGAGCCATGTGTTTCGCGATTCAGAACCGTCTGCCGGCCAAGAGGCCGGATTCAGGAGCCCCATATGTCAGATGCCATATCAGAGAGCAGAGGTTCAACCGCACTCTATTAGACAGTGGTTCTTCGATCAACCTACTTCCGGCAACCCTTCTCAACCGCTTCGAGTTGGGCACTGTACGACAGAGCAGGACAGTCCTTCAGTTTGCTGATCGATCTGTCAAGAGGCCGAAGAGTTGCTGAAGGACATTGTCGTCACGATTCAGGGCCTGCAATTCCCCGTGGACTTCATTGTGTTGGACATGGAGATCCCTGAGTCTGTGATCAATACCCCCATCATTCTAGGTCGCCCGTTCTTGGCCACAACCAAGGTAGTGACCGACCATGATAGCCGGAAGGTATACTTTCGTGTCGAGGGCGAGAGTGTACAAATAGAGACGGTCGAGGACATCAGAGTCAGAGATTCAGCTTGCTCAGAGACTATTCCGATTTAGAGCAGATGACAGAGACAGCTCGAGACATCCACCAGGACTACGATTTTGTGATTAAGGAGGACGAGGCAGTTTGGGCAGATCCAGATGCACAGGCCATCCTCTCACCTTCAGAGACCGCTGATGCAGAGACGCCAACAGAGGATAGCTTGGAGAGCACATTCCTGGTCCAGGATACTTTTCAGCCAGCAGATTCGGTTCTCTACCGCGAGACAGAGTTATTGTGTGATGATGATACAGATCCCTCGGAGTTAGATTTTGATTGGGCAGAGTTTGATGAGCTTATACCAGATATGACTTCTACTGAGCCTACAGCTAGGGAGGAGGTTGATGCCATGCAGAGCAGAGACAGTCCAATTACGCAGCCTTCTTCAGATCCAGTTTGCGAGAGAGAGAGTTCTCATTTTCCCGAGCAGATTTGGCAGCATACACTCGGATTCTTCAGAAGCCAGATTTGTCAGCACCAATTTGTCCAGAGCTGAAGCCACTACCAACGTCGTTGAAGTATAGGTTCCTTGCGGGTGAGCATGAGATGTACCCAGTCATTATCTCCGCTGATTTGACTGGAGAGCAAGAATCCCGTCTGATGGGGGTTCTTGAAAAGAACCGCAAGGCGATAGAATGGAGTGTAGCAGATCTCCAGGGGATCAGTCCGGCTTTGTGCTCTCACTACATCTATCTCGAGGATGAGGCAAGGCCGTCGCGTGAGTTCCAGTGGCGGTTGAACCCGAATCTTAGAGAGGTTCTCATGAAGGAGATCTCGAAGTGGTGGAGCACCAATTTTATATACCCCATCTCCGAATCCAAGTGGGTCATCCCGTTACATGTAGTGCCCAAGAAGACGGGCATCACTACAATGGTTACGGAGTTCGGAGAGGAGATTGCTACCCAGGTACCTACTTCTTGGCAAGCCTGCGTAGATTACAGACGACTCAACCAGGCCACCAAGAAGGATCATTTCCCTCTGCCCTTTATTGATCAGATCATTGAGAGACTGGCAGGGAAGAGCCACTACTGCTTTTTGGATGGTTACTCCGGCTACAATCAGGTGGCCATCACGCCCGAGGACCAGGGCAATACCACCTTCACCTGTCCCTTCGGCACATACACCTTCAAACGCATGCCATTTGGGCTATGCAATGCCCCTGCGACATTTCAGAGATGCATGTTTTCTATCTTTTTGGACAGGGTGGGGGAGTGCTTGGAGGTCTTCATGGATGACTTCTCGGTCTACGGCGACAGATTCGACTCCTGTCTTGACTGCCTAGACCGAGTTCTTCATCGATGCATAGAGGTTCGCCTGGTATTATCTTGGGAGAAGAATCACTTCATGGTGACTCAAGGGAGGTTGCTTGGCCACATCATCTCCAACAGGGGCATGGAGGTTGATCCGGCCAAGGTGGATGTCATTAGCAAACTCAATCCACCATCCAACTTACGGCAGCTACGGTCTTTTCTGGGGCACGTCGGTTTCTACTGACGCTTCATTCATGATTTCAGCAGGATTGCCCGACCGTTGACTGATCTGCTGACGAAAGACACTGAGTTCCTTGTAGATGATAAGTGTCTATCGTCGTTTGAGACTCTCAAGAGCTGTGTCATAGAGGCTCCTGTTCTCCAGCCACCTGATTGGTCTCTCCCATTCGAGATCATGACGGACGCCTCCGATTTTGCCGTGGGGGCCGTGGTGGGACAGAGGAGGGATGGAGTCCCATTTGCCATTCACTACGCTAGCCGTACATTGGATGCCGCGCAGCGGAACTACACTATCACTGAGAAGGAGATGCTAGCCGTAGTCTTCGCCCTAGATAAGTTCAGATCTTACATCATTGGATCTAGAGTGACCATCTTTACTTATCATACCACCATCAGGTACCTCATGGGAAAGAAGGATGCCAAAGCTAGATTTACCAGATGGATCCTTCTACTCCAGGAGTTTGATATGGAGATTAAGGATAAACCTGGAGTCAAGAATGTGGTGGCAGATCATCTCTCCCAATTGGAGTATCTTGAGGATTCTGAGCAGATTGACCCTATTTGTGAGACCTTCCCAGATGAGGCGATCCTTGCTATCGCCTCGCTCCCATAGTATGCCGATATTGTGCACTATCTTGTCACCAAGAAAGTTCCACAAGATTGGCCCAGGCAGAAACTTGAGACCTTCCTTGCGAAGGCCAAGTTTTACCATTGGGAGGATCCCGTCCTTTACCATGAGGGAGGGGATAGTATCTGGCATCGGTGCATTCCTCAAGAGGAGCACCACAACGTCCTTACTTACTGCCACAAGCTTGAGGCAGGAGGACATCACTTAGGGAGGAGAACGACGCAGAAAGTGCTCCAATCTGACCTATGGTGGCCTACTCTCTTCAAGGACTCTGATGAGTTCGTGAAGAGGTGTACTGACTGTCAGAGGATGGGCACTTGTGGACAGCGTGGTATGATGCCGATGCAGCCCATACACTTCTGTGAGGTTTTTGACGCATGGGGTATCGATTTCATAGGTTTGTTCCCTAGGAGTCAGGGATTTGAGTACATTCTATTGACCGTAGATATGTGAGTCATTGGGTCGAGGCCATCCCCGCCCGAACCGCAGATGCTAGGACTGTTTGCCGATTTTTGAGAAAGAATATCATTTCATGGTTCGGGGTACCTAGAGTGTTGATATCTGACGGGGGGTCTCATTTCGTCAACGACAAGGTAAAGGCCCTTGCTAGCAAGTTCAGCATAGACCATCGAGTTGCCACTCCATACCACCCTCAGACGAATGGTCTTGCTGAAGTGTCGAACATGGAGATCAAGATTATGTTGCAGAAAGTCGTCCGCCCGGACCGAAAGGATTGGTCACAGCTTTTGGACTCGGTCTTGTGGGCATATCGGACGTCTTTCAAGACTCCTTTGGGTACATCTTCCTTTCGCCTCGTTTATGGCAAGCCATGCCATTTACCTGTTGAGATGAGACATAGGTCACTTTGGGCAGTCACTGATATACTTTTGGATCCAGAGAGTGTAGGAGATCAGAGGAGGGCAGAGTTAGCAGTCCTGGAGGAGCTTCGTGATACCGCCTTTTCAAACAGCCTACATTATATGGAGAGAGTGAAGGAGTGGCATGATTCTCATATCAGCCACAAGCAGTTTGAGCCAGGACAGAGAGTATGGCTGTTTGATGCTAGGCTTCGTTTATTTCCAGGGAAGCTACAGAGCAAATGGAAGGGACCTTATCTGGTTAGAAAGATGCATGACAATGGGAGTATTAATATATCTGAGTTGTCTTCTGATGCTACCTTTCGAGTGAACGGCCAGCGGCTCAAGCCATATCTAGATCATGAGCCGCAGGTCGTTGATGTTGCCCCTATTCACTTTGCGTGAGATGTGGTCTCTTGACTCACATCCATTGCATCTCACGCCTAATTATCACTGTTCCTCCGACCTGTATAGATCCAGTTGTCCATATCACTCTATTCTTTAGTCCCACATCCCTTTTCTCATCTTATGATTATGCTATACTTAGGGTGCACTTTACCCTAAGTATAGGGGGGATGTAGGACTCTCGGGTATTCTTTTGATTCTTTCTACCCCTGTTTTGCTGCCTATAGTTAGGGATATTTCACCCTAAGTATAGGCGGGGTAGAACCTGTACATCCTTCACTCGGATTTCCCTTTATGTACAGCTTGCCATACTTAGGATTACTTGATCCTAAGTATAGGGGCAAACACCGAGTTCTCTTCATTCTATTCTTAGATTCATCTTTGTATATAGCCATTCCTTTTCACTTCCCTATACTAAGCACGAGTTATGTCTTCTTCATCGCTCTTGATCACTCTAAGGACATTGTTCGAGCTAAGTATAGGGGTGTGTGTATATATTTCATATATACTTTAGCCATAACTCATACTTTGTGTGAGTGTGTTAATAAATAAAAATGGCAAAAAACCAAAAATCCATAAAAATTAAAAATTTTTTCTTGTAAATAAACATTCTTTTATTGCACATACATAGCTATTGTACAAAATTATTTTTGTAAAAATGTTTGTAAAAACTTTTTGTGTAAATAGTGTGTAAATATGTGCATATCAAAATTATGTATATAGTACAAAATTTTTCCAAAATGTTTTGAAAATCAAACGTTTGCAAAAACCTTGTGTAAATTTGTGTACATATTTTGCAAAACTTGCATTCATGCATACATCCATGGTTTCAAAATATTTTTCAAAATTTTTGCACATGTGTAAATATTTGTAAATAGCATCTTTGTAAATATTTGTATTGTTTTTCCTGGATTATAGTTGACATTTAAACTAGCCTAGAATTAAATTGGAAAATGGAGCTTGATTAAGATCTTAATCCACCTAATTATAAGAGGAACCTTATAGGTCTTAGGGTTAAGGCTTTTCAGGTCCAGAGTGACTTAATTCTTTGAGTCCACTAGGCTATGAGCACATGTCATCTTGATGAGCCTAAGTAGAGCACTTAACAACACACGCATGACTCTCAGAGACAATGGCTTTACTTGCACCAGCACTTTGCACCTAGCTCTCCACGGATAAGGTGGTGAGGAGGCAGTTTCCTTTGGCCTGGGGTAGCATATGAGGGTAGTACTTCTAGGCGGAACCTCTCTTCTTCTTATAGTGAAGGAAGTGTGTCTCAACTTGGTCTGGTGGTTATGAAGTCTAAAGACAGAAGCCGTGGGTTGCAATAAAGCTTCAAAAGAGGGATAGTCTATTGGCTCAAGAGGAAAAACTCCTTGTATATATATTGCACCATGTAGATATGTTGTACAGATGCACATGAAAAAAATGTGCAAAAAGAAAAGAACTCGAAAAAAGTGGTGGGTCGGATTGAAAATTTAATAATCCCACCGGAGTGTATATAGTCAAATAAAGCAAAAGCTTATGGTATACATGTTCCATCTCATGAAGCTTGCAGCGGGAGACTCAGCTACACTGGTTAGAGCTCCCAAGGATACATGGCTACACTGGTCATGGTCCATTCTCTTCGTCCCCCTCTTTTTGAGCCAGTTGCACTTGAACTTAGAAGGGAATACCCCGCTTCTCGAGGAAAGAGTTGCTAGACCGAGGCATTAGAGTTACCAGGTTGAGGGAGGTTGTTTCTTTGTTACTTCTGAGGTGGGGAGCTACATATCACTTACACCGTACAATGAAAGATTCATGGTCATTAGAGTTTGTGTATGTAGACTTGTTCTGATCTGGTTTGTTGAGGAGTCATGCCTATAGATTGGTGGAACTTAGAGGCTGTTAGGTTTTAAGCTTAAGTCCAAACAAGGTTCTGACACATTAATAATCCAAAGATCTGATCAAGCTCCATATTTCAATTTAATGAAGACAAGTTTAATAATCATCATTGATCCATGCATTTTCTCCTTTTCTTTTTCTTCTTCTTTTGCACTTCTTTTTCAAATAAGTGTTTGCTAAGGGACTAGCAAAGTTAAGTATAGGGGGGTGATGAATACCCATTCATCACTCTTTATTCTTTTATTTTAGCTACAAAACCTATGCAGAACACATGTATATCCTTGTAAATAGCAATAATTACCATTCAACATGCATTGTGTAAAAATGAATAATTAGCACGTTTTTGTGCATAAATAAAAGAATAAAGAAATAAAAGAAAAAGAGGGAGATATTTAAAATAAATATTGAGCAACCTAATCCCAAGGGAGGGCTCAGCATGGGCCTGACCGCAAAAAGATCCCAAGTAGAGAGAGATAGGGAAGCTCATGTGTTTATATATACCTATGTTTATAAATAAAAATATTTTCCTCTAAATAAAAAAATTGCATTTTTGTGAATATGTATATATTTGTGAATATAAAATTAAAATAAAAAATGGGAAAAATAAAAGAAAAATAAAAAGAAATAAAATTCCTTCATCATTGTATATATACCATGTACATAGAACCACTCCCATATTTATTATCACCTAGTAAATAAATAATTAAAATTCAATAAAAATATGTATATATTCCACAGTTCATAGTGTAAATAACTAAAATAAAAATCACAAAAATAAAAATAAAATAAAAAGAAACAAAATAAAAACCAAAGGCCACCTTGTACATATACCATGTATGTACATATATAAAACTATTTATTTCACCCTTGTAAATAATTAATAAAAATAAAATAAAAATACATCTTTATTCCAAATTTTATCTTATAAATAAATAAAATATAAAATTGGAATAATTTGTATAAAAATAAATAATTAAAAATCAAAAATAAAAAATACATATGTATATACCTATATAATAATAATATTTTGTAAATACCTAAATTATATTTCAAAAAAATAAAAATCACAAAAAATAATTTAAAAATAAAGAAACATTTTTCATGTTTTAACTTTTTCGAAATTCGACCATTTATTATTTTTTATTTAATTTCTAAAACTTTAATAAACTCTGAATTCTGATTGGTCCACGGGGGATTGTTGACCCCCACTCAACTCTCCCCCGCGGACCTATTTCTAGCGGATCCGCGGGCCTGACCCGACTTCTTCCATTTTCCCCGCACGATCAACCACCCACTTCCTCAAACCCCGGGCTCCTTGTATGCCCTGTAGATCCGAGACCCTCGCTCGGGGATCTACCTAGGGATCCGAGCTCCGACCACCTCGCCCGACCCCATTCCTCTCGGACCCCTAGCGCTATATAGACCCAGCTCTGTCGTGCATTTCACACCATCTTTGGCGCTCCCCTTTCGTCCCAGGATCTCCACCTTACTCCCCAGAGTGACAGCTACGCGAGGAAGGTGCTGAAGCGAGGAGAGAGAGCTTGCGTCACTGATCCGGCGACATCTCACCGCCGTGCGCCGCCCAGAGCAGCGACTGAGCCTCGAGCCTCCGACGACCCTCGAGGCGATGACCAGAGCTACCTCAGCTTATCCCCAGTCGACCACAGTCACCAGGTAGCTTTGATTCTTCCTATATTTCTTGAATTTTGGATTACCCCCAAATCGACCCTTCACCGTCGTTCATCGATTACTCCCACTCCGATCAACCATTCCATCGTCCGACCCGACCATCATCTTCGCCATACTCCTATTCACGTTCTACGCCTTCCCATACAACCCAGTTCTCCCCGGAACTGGGACTCCACCCTCCTCCGCTGTCGTCTCGCTGGAGGGTGTCGCCCCGACGCACCCATTCCCCCATTCCGCCTCTCACCGGGTCGAGGCAGTTTGCCCTCGACCCAGGAGTCTTCTAGTGTTGTTTTGCAGGGCCAACAAGACCCATCTGAGGGTTTGGACACTTAGGAACAGAGCTCCAGCTCCGCCTTCGTCGTCGGGGCTCCTTGGAGCTTCTTGGCGTCATCGGAGTAGTCCACCATCAGCGGGGGGCCTTGGCGGTTCAGTTCCATACCTTTGCAGCCCCCGAGGAGGTCCAGCGCAACCGCGGTGCTCCGGCGAAGTTCGCCGGAGCCGAGTTCTTCCAGGAGCCTCCGAAGCCGTCCGTTCAGCCCTGACTTTCCAGACTCCATCCGGACCGCTCGATCATGCAAAGAGAAGGCCTATATCAGCCACCGTCCGATCAACACGCGGCTGCCTCATCGCCCTCCATCCAGTGACGGGGTGCCCTTGATTCGCCACCGTCGGATCTCCCACGTGGCACCGCCTCAGCCCTCGGATAATAAGGGGTAATTTAGCCGTAGGCGCTTTCTCTTTTTGTTTTTGTCCTTTAGTCCTGTAAATAATTTATATAGTTCTTTTTATTTTGGTAAAATTGCAGTCTGGACCTTTATGTTTAGTTTAATTGCATATTAGTCCCTGTTTGTGTATGCTGCGTGCATCGACACGTGAGATCTGGAAATTTTGCAATATAGATCCTGTGTTTCCTGTGTTTTATGGTTTGATCTTTTAGAAATAAGATTTGCATTTTAGTTCCGTGCCTGGTCCACGTGCGCTGCGCGTGTTTTATTGGACTTTTTGCACTTTGAGCCCTGGGCTTTTATGCCGTGTTACTGATTGGCCCCTGGACTTAGTTTTTACTACGTTTAGGTCCCTGTGCACTGTGAGCCTCTATTTTAATTAAATAAAATTGCAAATTACACCCAAATTGTGTGAAATTTGGACACGTGAGCCACTGTGTAAAAATTTCCCTAATTTTTGGGTACATTTTTTAGGTTTTTTAGTATTTTTAATAATTAAAAAATAGTTGTTTTGCCTCTGTTCAGATTAGAAAATCATAAAAAATATAAAAACTCTTTTAAAAATTCTAAAAAAATTAGGAGTTGTTAATTTTGTTGTGCTTTATTTTCTATGCATTTTTGGCTATTTTTAGATATATAAAAACCCTAAAAATTGAAAAACATTAAAAACTTATAAAAACTCTAAAAAGTTGTAGAAAACTACAAAAACAATAAACTCTTTTCCTGAATTTGGTTTATTATTTCTAGTTTTCATAAAAAATACCTCCAGGCTTTTACAGGACCATTTAATATTTTAAATTGGTCTTTAAAGCCTGACTGGATAGTAGCACATTATTTCTTCCTTCTTTGATTTTTAGAAAATTATATAAAAATCATAAAAATCTCAAAAATTCACCAAAAACAGTAAAAAACCTAAAAAACATAAAATTATTTTTGTTGGAATTTTTGGACAATTTTTGAGTGATTAAATAATTCCTTGAGTGTGCTTGTTTCTTGCCTTTTATTATTTCTCTTCATTATAAAAAATCCAAAAAAATATATAAAAATAATAAAAAACCACCAAAAATACTTGTTTTTACTTCATTTCATTTTTGACTACTTCGTAGGCCGCAAGGCCAATTCGTGCTCCTTGAGACCGACCCTGGGTGCTATACCAGGTTAATCACATAGCAAGACCGCTATTTTTGTGCTGATTGAATTTTGTCTTTTCGATTGGTGGTCTGATTTTGTTTCTTGATCGAGCTTTGAGCCCTGAGTGACTGAGGTCACAACGACCTTAGTGATATATTTACCTTAGTCTATCGGGCGGCTCATCATGTCCCTAATGGCTAGAACACTTTAATGGGACGGTCATAGATACCTCATGGGACGATCGTGCCCATCTCTTATAATCCCCACAATGTTATCAGACTAATGTGAGACCGGCACAGAAAACCTTATGTGGCGGTCATGCCCGTCCCATATGGTCCTCACATATCTAATCAGATCTAGGATTGGATATGTGAGATGGTGATGAATACCCATTCATCACTCTTTATTCTTATATTTTAGCTACAAAAACCTTTGCAAATACATGTAAATATGTGTAAATACAAATAATTACCAAAAGCATGCATTGTGTAAAAAGATATAATTAGCATGTTTTGTGCAAAAATAAAAGAATAAAGAGTAAAAAGAAAAAGAGGGAAATATTTAGAATAAATATTGAGCAACCTAACCCAAGGGAGGGCTCAGCATGGGCCTGACCGCATAAAAGCCAAAGTAGAGGGAGATAGGAGCTCATGTGTATATATTGTTGTAAATAAATAAAACTATATTTTCCTCACCCAAAAATATGCTTGTACATATTTTGTATATAGTTAGAAACTATTAAAAACAAAATAAAAATTTAAAAATCAAAAATTCAAAAATGCCCTTTCACCATGTGCATAGACCATCATCCTTTATTCATTTAACCCTATAAATAAATGTATTTATTTTCAAAACTTTTTGTGAATATTCTATGGTATATTTTATAAATAAATAACATAAAAAGAAACAAAACAAAAAGCAAATAAAAATTACGAAATTAAAATTACAAAAATATATTGTACATATGCCATGTATATAGTTGTACATAACTATTTATTTCACCTATGTATATAATTAATAAAAATAAAATAAAAATAGCCTTTTATTCCTCATTTTATTCTATAAATAAATAAAATATAAAATAGGAATAAAAATGTATAAAAATAACTAATTAAAAAAAATCAAAATCAAAAAAACATTATATTGTATAAATACCTATGTATAGCTATACTATGTAAATACCTTATTTTTATTTCCAAAAATTAATTAAAAATCACCAAAAAATAGAAAAAAATAAAATAAAATTATTTCATGTTTAAAGTTTTTGCTAATTCCATCATTTTCTAGCCTAAAATAAATAAACAAAAAATCAATTACGTGGCTTTTCCTGATTGGTCCACGGGGGATGTTGACCCCCGGTCAACTCCCCCGCGGACTCTTTCCTTTTTGAGAAAATGCGCGCCGCCCCGCCTTCGCCATTTTTCCACGCGCCTCCAGCCTGTCGCCCACGCAAACCCCGGGCCCGGATTCTTCGCCGATCATCCGACATCCTCGCCAGATCCTTCGCCGTGAGATCCACGCCTTCCATAGTCGTCGCCTCCCAACCCTAATCGGGCCTGCAACTATATATAGAACCACCTCCGCCGCCTCCGCGCCCCATCTTTGGACCTTCCCCTTCTTCCCAGTGAACTCCAGAGGCACCGCGAGAGTGACAGCAAGCAATCGCCCCTGTTGCAGCGAGGCGAGGAGGTGAAACCACTGATCCGGCGTTCTTCGCCGCCGTTGCTCCGTCACCAGCGTGAGCACCGAGCCTCGGGCCGAGACGACCCTTGAGGCTACGACCAGGAGCACCCCCTGCTCTTCCCCAGTCTCTCCGACCACCCAGGTAACCCTTTAGCCTTTCCATTTAGTTTAATTTCTTGTTTCGCCCAAATCGCATCTCCGACGTATTCCTTTGATTCCGGCCATATCGTGTACCTTCTCGATCATCGGAACGCACCGTCACCTTCGTCGTTCCCTCACGCACGTTCTTCACCCCTTCACCCAACCCAGATCGCACAGGATCTGGGAATCGAGCTCCACCGTCCTCCGCTCGCCGAAGCTCACTCACCCCGACGCATCGTTCACCCTCACGCCGCTTCTTTGGGTCGAGGCACTTTGCCCTCGACCCGCGAAGCTTTTGGTTCACTTTGCAGGTCAAGAGGAGGGCATCTGAGCCCCCCTCACTTTCAGACCAGGAGCTCTACTCCGTCTACCTCACCGGAGCCCCTCCAGGGCTCGGCTGGGCCATCGGAGACCTTCACCAGCTGCGGGACTACACCGCGGATCTTTTCCGATACCCAGAGGCAGCTGAGGAGGACTACTGCACGCGCACTAGGCCGGCGAACTTCGCCGGCCACCTGTTCTTCGAGAGTCCTCCATCGCCGTCCGATCAGCCCCAGCTCCCCAGTTCGCATCACGACCGTCCATCCATCGAGGAGCAGATACCGTCGATCATCCTGAGGGTTGATCTGGACCGTCAGAGCAGAGAGAGGGAACCACCAGCACCACCAGCCGTTCGATCTTCCACGTGGCCCCATCTGCACCGTCGATCAGGCCCACGTGCGGAAGAAGAAAAGCGCCCGACGTCCGAGACCGTTGGATCATCTACATGGCGCGCATCCAGCCGTCGACGTTAAATAAGGGGTAATTTATCTTAGGCCCCCTCGTAGTTTGTGTTTTTAATTTCAGTCCTGTAAATATTTTGCGTACTTTATTTACGTAGGGTAAATTGCACTTTGGACCTCGTATCTTTCAGTATTTGCATTTATGCCCTTGTTTGTGTGAGACACGTGCGTCGTCACGTGTGTATTTGGTGCATTTGCAACTCTACCCCTGTAGTTATGGATGTTCTTTAATGAATGAGATATTTTCAGTAATTGCATATATGCCCTTGTGAGTGTTTTATTTGCACATGTGCGATATTTTTTGGGATATTTGCAGATAAGCCCCTGGACTTTTGGTACTTGTTACCATCAAGCCCTCGGAACTTATTTTTCTTACATTTGGGTCCCTGAGTGCCCCAGGCACGTGCTTGGCACGTGTTTTGCTGGGTATTTTGCACCAGACCCCCCAGAACTTTGGGTATTTGCACTTTGGTCCCTGTGCACAGTGCCCCTCCTTTATTTTTGAATAAAATATCAAATCACCTCCAAATTCGATGAAAATTTGACACATGGCTCCTGCCATGGTGTAGAATTTTTGTGACTTTTTGAGGACATTTTTGATTTCATTTGCTATTTTTAAAAATTCAAAAACCCTTATTTTTGCTACTGTTTAGAGTCAAAAACCCCCAAAAAATATCAAAACCCTTTTAAAAATTCTATAAAAATTAGTTACTGTCTATTTTGTGTTCCTTGATTTTCTAGCCAATTTTGGCTATTTTTCATTGCTTACAAACCCTAAAAATTCAAAAACACCTAAAAACTCATAAAAATCATATTAAATAATCCAAAAATCCAAAAACAATAATTTTGGTGCCCAAATTTTCCTTGTTTTCTCTAGTATACAGGAAAATTACCTCTAGGTCCATCTGAGATCCTTAGATATTTTATCTTTGGGTTTTGGACCTGGCTGGACAGTACCTTGTCTTCTTCTTACTGTTTGATTTTTAGTGAATAAAATACACATCTGAAAAACCCCAAAAATTCACCAAAAACACTAAAAAAAACTTAAAAAACATAAAAACATTTTTTCTTGAATTTCTGCTTGATTTTTGATGCATTAATAATTGTGAGAGTGTGCTTGTTTTTGTGCTCCTTTCACTTTCTTCATATTTAAAAATCCAAAAAAATAAAAAAACAATTAAAAACCACAAAAATACTTTGCCTTTTATTTTACTCATTTTGACTACATCGTAGGCCTTTGGCCAATCCGTGCTCCTTGTGTTCGACCCTGGGTGCTATACCAGGTTAATCTCATAGCAGGACCGCTCTCTTTTGTGCTCGATTAGTTTTACATGTTCTGAGTGGTTGATTTTTCTTGATATACCTAGTCTGATTGATTGAGGTCGCAACGACCATTTCTTTACCTTTACCTTAGTCAGTTGGACGGTTATCATAATGGCGCCGTTGCCGGGGAGCATGGCTTTGTAGTCATTTTTCCATATTATCTCTCTATATTATCATTGTTTTCTGACACTCTCTCTTTGATTTTTGTGCGAGGTACTGCGTGGACAACTTGGAGTTTAATTTTGAGGACCCGCACGGGAAGAAGAAGCAGGGAGAAGAAGAAGGAATTTTTATTTCTGAGAGAGAGAGAGAACAATATTTTTTGTACTAATTTAGAACTTGGACATTTATGGACACTTGTAACTTAGCGGGTCTGTTTCGCCGAGTACCGGTGTGCTCGGGGGACCCATTTGGATTTTCGCGGCTTTTTCTGCGGTTTTGATAGCTAGCTGCCTTTTCCGGTGTTTACGCGGTTTTTCTCGAGCCCCTAGATTTAGGAATTTCTCTCGCTTGTGCCGTAATTAGTAGGGTCCCCACACTTAATTGCTTATTTGTTCCTATAGATCGTTAATTGGACCTACTAATAATAAATAATAAAAATAACTTGGTCGCTTTCCTGAGAACCTACGCGCCGCGAGCCTGCCCCGGAAGCGCTACTCCTGAACTCGACCTGTCGAGAAGAGGAGGGGTGGGCCAAGACCGGACTCTTTGGATCAAGGGCGAGTGACTGAGTTAGACGGTCCTGCGCTAGGAATTGCTCATCTAGGACTCGGTTTTTCCTCGCTGCACCATTTAGGTAGTTTAATTCTGTCTTTAAATTCTGCGCGGATCATTTGCATGTAGAGTGCTGGAGACAAGGTACGCATTTCTTTCTCTGCATGCATCATTGATTTCTTCGCGCATCGGCTTTTTCGCCTTCTCCCTCTGTTTTTGGCTTAATCATCAGGAGAATCGGAAAATTCGTTAGGCCGCTTGTATTTATTTTGAAAAAAAAATTAAAAAGAAAAACAAAAAAAATTGGGACTGGATAACACTATTGACCCTAAAAGACACTCACATTAAAAATTTGTCTTGGGGAGAGCAACCCCCTCCTTGTATGGTTTGGATGCGCGAGAGAGTGACCCGCACCCTAGGTAGAGCCCTCCAGTGCTATTTCTAGCTGACTACCGACTCTTCCGTGCGGGCCAGTCGGTTGGAGTAACATCGGGTATCCTAACAGGTCACGTAAGCGCTCTGATATTTTGTGTGTTCACCAAATAAAATTGACAAGATAAATTGACCGAGCTTTCATGGTCTTCAGATTGTGTTGCGTTGGTGAACCGGGGGTTTGCTTTGCGATCATATTTTTTTCCAGATCCCATCCGCCTAACTCGCTAGATCAAGATGATGGGTAGACGATCTCTTAGGCAGCCTCTGGCTGCACCGCTTTCAGGCGCGTCTACTTCACCATCTAGGTTGGCCCGTGAGAGTCGAGACCAGCTCTCCGGGCCCGAGTACGATTCCACCCTGTTCTCCCTCGATCCCCTTTCTTTTGCTACTGAGAGACATGAGCCCGAGGAAAGACGAATTGATTTGACAGAACCTGAGTTGGGCTCATCTGATTTTGCAGACGTCACTATGGCCGGAGCCGGCAGTTCAGACCCAGACTCCCGACAACCCGAACATTTTGTACTAGACCAGGGAGCGATCAACTCCACTCTGATCGCATCATTAGAGACAGTACAGAAGCAGCTACGCGATCAGGGAGCTTTCATGATTGAGATGAGAAGGGATTTGGAGCAACTCAGAGAAGAGAGAGATCAGAGCGAGCCTGAGGACATTCCTGATGCTGATGCAGAGGCAGCAGCCGCAGCAGCCGCAGCAGCGGCTGCCGCAGCGGCAGCCGCCGCCGCAGCAGGACCACCGAGACCGATGCGGGAGTTACACAACCCTGGATCTACACTAATGCACCATTGGGTGGTGGTACCTGCTATCGTGGGGGATTTCAAGTTCCCTCCGAATACCCTGCAGATGCTTCCTCATTTTCACGGACTTGCCACCGAGGAGCCCCACCTCCATCTCCAGGAGTTTTTGATGATCTGCAGCACTGTCCACGACCGCCATGTGGACCAGGATACGATTCGGATGATGGCCTTCCCTTTTTCACTGACAGATAGAGCAGCCGCCTGGCTGAAGCATTTAGGGAAGTTTGTATACACTTGGGAGCAGCTCCGCACCGAGTACTTGAACAAGTACTATCCACTCGGGCGGACGAATGCAGCGAGGGCCCTGATCAACAACTTCTCCATGCTCCCTAACGAGCAGTTTCACGAGGCATGGGAGAGGTTCAGAGAGCTTCTGGATAGATGCCCACACCACGACATTTCCAAGCCGAACCTAGTTCAGAGCTTCTTTAGTGGGATGACGCCAGAGCTTCAGGGTCTGGTGAATGCTTCTTGCGGCGGGTCCTACTTTGCCAAGGACCACAACCAAGTCTGGGCCATCTACGAGGAGATGGCCGAAAATTACATGGTGATGTCCCAGACTCGGTTGTACACACAGAGATCTCAGCAGCCGCCAGGACCCGTGCAGTACCAGCGGATAGCACGGGTTGATGCAGGTCCATCCAGTTCGTCTACAGTTGCGGCCGCACAGGCAGAGTCGGTCGCTGCAGACATGGGGATTATCAGCGAGAAGTTGGACCGCATGGAAATAATAGAGAAGAAGCAGTGCCAGGGCATAACTCAGATGGAGCAGATGGCACAAACTCTGAGCGACGTGAAGACCCATCTCTTGTGTCTTCAGGAGGCACAGACGGCTTCTCAGCCCCATCTTCAGTCGCGAGGCGATTCCGGTGGCAGCCGCAGCTCGTCCCAGCGCTCCAGCTCCTTGCAGCGGCCTAGACAAGTTCACCTTGTACAGGCGGAGCCGTACCAGCAGCAGCAGCCCTCTTACCAGTCACCATCATCTCCAGACTTACAGATGGTGGTATATCAGCCGGATCAGCCTCTGGCAGTACTGCCGCCAGACCCCTTCGATGCAGAGCCGTTGATGGATGTCAACGGAATTTGGTACGACCGTCCCCAGCCTGGGATCCGACGAGACCATCCCGGATTCAGGTGGGGGAATGGGGGTAACCAGTCCCAACAGCAGCCAGCCGGTCAGGGAGGGCATTACTCCCAGCAGAGAGAGCACCAGCAGCCCCCAGCATATCAGTCACACCAGCCATCATCCTTCGTACCTCGTCCCTACCAGCATCAGGGACAGACTTGGAGACGTGAGCAGCAGGCTCACTAGCAGCAGCATCCTTCCTCTAACCCTTCTCAGCTGCGGCAGCACCAGGTCCAGCAGCCTCATTACCAGAGAGGCAACCCGTCGGGCTCCCATGAGAGCCCCGCCTTGGATGATCTAGCCCGTATTTTCACAGAGCAGCAGGCTACATTTAGACGGGAGATGGACGAGTTCCACCAGGAGATACGGGACCTGATGAGAGGTAAGGCCGCCATCCCTGCACAGATCGAGCCTAATCCGAATAGCTTGAAGAGGAAGTCTGAGCAGGTAGTTCACACTGAGCCTACCACTCCTAGTGACTCATTTGATGATATGTCGTCGGATCTATTTGATGCTGATTTTGTTACACTTAGGAGCGGTAGAAGACCAGCAGGCGGCGCCTCATCTGAGCGACAACGCGAGGATCCATCTAGAGAGCCAGATGAGGAAGAGGAGAGCGGTACTGAAGCCGCACATGATGAAGACGGTGGTACTGATGCCACCCGAGATGCTGATTCCACCGGCGGTACTGAGGCCGCCGCTTCACCATATCGAGGAGGTGGTACTGATGCCACCAACAGAGCCGAGCCAGCCCGCGGTACTGAGGCTGCAAGACGTCTAGTTGTAGAGCCTGCTAGAGGTGGTGCTAAGGCCACCAATATTCATTCTGATAGAGATGTTGTCTTTCCTCGTATGAATGAATCTCAGGACTCTATTTTGAATAAAGGAAAAGGTTTAGTTTCTTCTGATCCCACTGTGGTGTATGATGTATGTGAGGATCCGGTCATCGAACCGTCTAGGCCTATTCCTAGTCCTTCATCTGAGAAGGACCCTGTGATCCCCTTTCCTAGAGCCCTTGAGTTGGGGAAGGGGAAGAAAAGAGAAAAAGATCCAAAAAAGAGAGAGCAGGAGGAGTTCAGCCAGAGCATGATAGACCGATTTCACATCCAGTTGACCCTCCATGAGGCTTTGCAGCACATCCCTCTTCTTCAGCGATCCTTGAGAGACAAGACCACAGTCAGGAGGAAGAAGAGGAACAACACCGCAGAGATTCATGTGTTGACAAAAGCCACGTGTTACGCGATCCAGAACCATCTGCCGACCAAGAAGCCAGATTTAGGAGCCCCGTATGTCAGATGTCAGATTAGTGAGCAGAGGTTCGACCGTACTCTATTAGATAGCGGATCGTCGATCAACCTTCTTCCGGCAGCCCTTCTCGACCACTTAGAGTTGGGCACTCTTAGACAGAGCAGGACATACCTTCAGTTTGCTAATCGGTCTGTCAAGAGGCCAAAGGGGTTGTTGCGAGATGTTGTCGTCACGATTCAGGGTTTGCAATTCCCCGTGGACTTCGTAGTACTGGACATGGAGACCCCTGACTCGTTGACCGATTCCCCCATCATCCTCGGTCGCCCGTTCTTGGCCACAACCAAGGCGGTGACTGACCATGACAGTGGGAAGGTATTCTTTCACGTCCAGGGCGAGAGTATACAAATAGAGACGGTTAAGGACCACAGAGCCAGAGATAGATCCCGCTCAGAGGGCAGTACAGATTCAGAACAGCTGACAGATACAGAGCCATACATACACCAGGATTGTGATTTTGTGATCACAGATGATGAGGCAGCTTGGGCAGATCCTGCCGCACAGACCATCCTCTCATATTCAGATACAGCTGATGCAGAGATGATAGCAGAGGATAGTCTGGAGAGCACAGCCCTGGTACAGGATACTATTGAGTCAGCAGAGTCGGACCTTGATCGCGACACGATTTTCAGTGATGGTGGTACTAAGGCCACCCTGCTCTACTGTGGTACTGATGCCACCGCAGTTGATACAGATCCCTCGGATTCAGAATCTGATTGGGCAGATTGTGATGATCAGATGCCAGACCTGGATCCACCTGAGCCTATAGATGAGGAGGAGGTAGAGGTAGAGCAGATCAGAGACAATGCAGAGGACCCGCCTTCTCCAGATCCAGCTTGTGAGAGTTCTTTATCATTTTCCCAGGCAGATCTGGCAGAATTGTCAGCATACACGCATCTTCTTCAGAAGCCAGATTTGCCAGCACCCAACTGTCCAGAGCTAAAGCCGCTCCCTACTTCGCTGAAGTATCGATTCCTTGCGGGAGAGTCTGAGATGTACCCAGTCATCATCTCTGCCGATCTGACTGGAGAACAAGAATCCCGTCTGATGGGGGTTCTTGAAAAGAACCGCAAGGCAATTGGATGGAGCGTAGCAGATCTCCATGGGATTAGTCCCTCGTTGTGCTCCCACCATATCTATCTCGAGGAAGGGGCAAAGCCGTCGCGTGAGTTCCAGCGGCGACTGAACCCCAACCTACGAGAGGTTGTCATGAAGGAAATATCAAAATGGTGGAGTGCAGATTTTATTTATCCCATTTCCGACTCCAAGTGGGTTAGCCCCTTGCATGTGGTGCCCAAGAAGATGGGCATCACGACTGTGATCAGTGAGTCGGGAGAGGAGATTGCTACACGAGTACCCACCTCTTGGCGGGTCTGCGTTGACTACAGGAGACTCAATCAGGCCACCAAGAAAGACCATTTCCCCCTGCCTTTTATTGATCAGATCATAGAGAGACTGGCAGGGAAGAGCCATTATTGCTTCCTGGATGGGTATTCGGGCTACAATCAGGTGGCCATCGCTCCTGAGGATCAGGAGAAGACCACCTTTACCTGTCCCTTCGGTACGTACGCCTTTCGACGCATGCCATTCGGGCTATGCAACGCCCCTGCGACTTTTCAGAGATGCATGCTGTCGATCTTTTCGGACATGGTAGGGGAGTGTTTGGAGGTCTTCATGGACGACTTCTCGGTTTACGGCGACGGATTCGATTCCTGTCTTGACTGCCTAGACCGAGTGCTCCAGCGATGTATTGCTACCCGCTTGGTTCTGTCTTGGGAGAAGAGTCACTTCATGGTGACTCAAGGGACGGTGCTTGGCCACATCATCTCCAACAGGGGCATGGAGGTTGATCCGGCCAAGGTTGACGTCATTAGAAAACTCGCACCGCCGTCCAATTTGAAGCAGCTACGATTATTTCTGGGGCACGTTGGTTTTTATAGGAGATTCATTCATGATTTCAGCAAGATTGCCCGACCATTGACTGACCTCTTGACGAAAGACACCGAGTTCCTTGTCGATGACAAGTGTCTTTCGTCCTTTGAGACTCTCCAGCAGTGTGTTATTGAGGCTCCTGTCCTTCAGCCACCCGATTGGTCTCTCCCATTCGAGATCATGACGGACGCCTCTGATTTTGACGTAGGGGCCGTGCTAGGACAGAGGAGGGACGAAGTTCCGTTTGCCATACACTATGCTAGCCGCACATTGGATTCCGCCCAGCGGAATTATACGGTCACAGAGAAGGAGATGCTAGCAGTAGTGTTCGCCTTAGATAAGTTCAGATCGTATATCATTGGATCTAGAGTGACTTTGTTTACAGATCACACCGCCATCAGGTACCTGATGGCAAAGAAGGATGCCAAGGCCAGATTGACTAGATGGATCCTTCTACTCCAGGAGTTCGACATTGAGATCAAGGATAAGCCTGGGGTCAAGAATGTGGTGGCGGATCATCTTTCCCGATTAGAGCAGCCTGAGGATTCTGAGCAGATTGATCCTATTCGAGATACCTTCCCAGATGAGGCGATCCTTGCTATCACCTCACTCCCGTGGTATGCCGATATTGTGAACTTTCTCGTTGCTGGGAAAGTCCCACAAGATTGGCCCAGGCAGAGGCTTGAGACCTTCCTTGCGAAGGCCAAGTCCTACCATTGGGAGGATCCCATCCTTTACCACGAAGGAGGGGATAGCGTCTGGCGTCGGTGTATTCCTCAAGAGGAACACCATAGCGTCCTCACTTACTGCCACAAGCTTGAGGCAGGAGGACATCATTCTGGGAGGAGAACGGCACAGAAAGTGCTCCAATCCGGCTTGTGGTGGCCTACCCTCTTCAAGGACTCTGATGAGTTCGTGAAGAGGTGTACTGACTGTCAGAGGATGGGCACTTGTGGACAGCGTGATATGATGCCGATGCAGCCCATTCACTTCTGTGAGGTTTTTGACGCATGGGGCATCGATTTCATGGGTCCATTCCCTAAGAGTCAGGGATTTGAGTACATTCTGTTGGCCGTAGATTATGTTAGTCGTTGGGTTGAGGCTATCCCCGCCCGAGCCGCTGATGCGAGGACAGTTTGCAGATTTTTGAGGAAGCACATCATCATGCGGTTCGGGGTTCCACGAGTTCTGATTTCTGATGGGGGGTCTCATTTCGTCAACGACCAGGTGAAGGCCCTTGCTAGCGAGTTCAGTATAGACCATCGTGTTGCCACACCTTACCATCCACAGACGAATGGTCTAGCTGAGGTGTCGAATAGGGAGATCAAGAATATTTTGCAGAAAGTCGTCCGCCCTGACCGAAAGAATTGGTCACAGCTTTTGGACTCGGTCTTGTGGGCATATCGGACGTCTTTCAAGACTCCATTGGGCACATCTCCCTTTCGCCTCGTTTATGGCAAGCCGTGCCATCTACCTGTTGAGCTGAGGCACATGTCACTTTGGGCAGTTACAGATATTCTGATGGATCCAGATGGTATGGGAGACCAGAGGAGGGCAGAGTTAGCTGCCCTGGAGGAGCTTAGAGATGCAGCTTTCTCAAGCAGCCTACATTATAAGGAGAAAGTGAAGGAGTGGCATGATTCTCATATCAGCCACAAGCATTTTGAGATTGGACAGAGAGTATGGTTGTTTGATGCAAGGCTACGATTATTTCCAGGGAAGCTACAGAGCAAATGGAAGGGACCTTACTTGGTCAGGAAGGTACACGATAACGGTAGCATTGATATATCTGAGTTATCTTCTGAGAGTACCTTTCGAGTGAACGGCCAGCGGCTCAAGCCATTTCTAGATCATGAGCCGCGGGACGTTATTGTTGCCCCGATTCATTTTGCGTGAGATGTGGTCTCTTGACTCACATCTTTTGCATCTCACGCCTGATTTTCACTGTTCCTCCGCCTATATAGATCCAGTTGTCCATATCATTCTATTCTTTAGTCCCACATCCCTTTTCTCATCCTGTGATTATGCTATACTTAGGATGTGCTTTACCCTAAGTATAGGGGGGATTGTCGGACCTGCGAGTATTCTTTTCATTCTTTCTGCTCCTGTTTTTGCTGCCTATACTTAGGGATATTTTACCCTAAGTATAGGGGGGGCAGACTCTGTATATTCATCACTCGGATTTCCCTTCATGTACAGCTTGCTATACTTAGGATTAGTTAATCCTAAGTATAGGGGGAAACCACCGAGTCCCTCTCATTCTATTCATTTATTCGTTTCTGTACCTAGCCATTCCTTTTCACTTCCCTTTTACTAAGCACGAGTTATGTCTTCTTCATCGCTCTTGATCACTCTGAGGACATCGTTCGAGCTAAGTATAGGGGGGTGTGTATATATTTCATATATACTTTACCCATAACTCGTACTTTGTGTGAGTGTGTTAATAAATAAAATGGGCTAAAAATCACAAAAATTTAAAAAATTTTCATGAACATAAACCTCTTTTATCTTGCACATACATAGCTAGTGTACAAAGTATTTTTGTAAAAATGATTTCAAAAATCTTTTGTGTAAAGCTTGTGTAAATATTTTTGTATCAAAATTATGTATATAGTACAAAATTTTTCCAAAATGTTTTGAAAATCAAAAGTTTGCAAAAATCTTGTGTAAATGTTTGTAAATATCTTTTTGCAAAACTTGCACCTCATGCATCATTCATCCATGATTTCAAAACATTTTTCAAAAATTTTGCATGATTGTAAAATATTTGTAAATAGCATCTTGTGTACATATATGTATATAATTTTTCCTGGATGAGAGTTGACATTTAAACTAAGCCTGGAATTAAATTGAGAAATGGAGCTTGAATAAGATCTTAATCCACCTAACTTTAAGAGGAACCTTATAGGATTTAGGTTTAAGGCTTTTCAGGTCCATAAGGACTTAATTCTTTGAGTCCACTAGGCTATGAGCATATGTCATCTTGATGAGCCTAAGTAGAGCACTTAACGACACACGCATGACTCTTAGAGACAATGGTTTGACTTGCACCTGCACTTACACATGGCTCTCCACGGATGAGGTGGTGAGGAGGCAGTTTCCTTTGGCTTGGGGTAGCATATGAGGGTAGTACTTCTAGGCGGAACCTCTCTTCTTCTTCTAGTGAAGGAAGTGCGTCTCAACTTGGTCTAGTGGTGATGAAGGCTAAAGACAGAAGCCGTGGGTTGCAATAAAGCTTCAAAAGAGGGATAGTCTACTGGCTCAAGGGGAAATTTCTTATATGCTGCACCATGTAGATATGCTGTACAGAAATCCTTGAAAAAAAAATATGCAAAAATGCAAAAAGAACTCCAAAAAAAGTGGTGGGTCGGATTGAAAATTTAATAACCCCACCGGAGTGTATATAGTCAAATAAAGCAAAGCTTATGGTATCCATGTTACATCTCATGAAGCTTGCAGCGGGAGACTTAGCTACACTGGCTAAGCTTCCAAAACTCTATACTTCTACCCCCTCTTCTTGAGCCGGTTGCACTTGAACTTAGAAGGGAATACCCCGCTTCTCGAGGAAAGAGTTGCTAGACCGAGGCATTAGAGTTACCAGATTGAGGGAGGTTGTTTCTTTATTACTTCTGAGGTGGGGAGCCACATATCACTTACACCGCATGGAAAAATTCATGGTCATTAGAGTTTGTGTATGTAGACTTGTTCTGATCTGGTTTATTGAGGAGTCTTGCCCATAGATTGGTGGAACATAGAGGCTGTTGAGTTTTAAGCTTAAGTCCAAATAAGGTTCCGACACATTAATAACCCAAAGATCTAATCGAGCTCCATATTTAAATTTAATGAAGGAAAGTTTAATAATACAACCCGGATCCATGTACATCCTCTTTTTCTTTTTCTTTCTTTTCCACTTCTTTTTCAAATAAGTGTTTGCTAAGGGACTAGCAAAGTTAAGTATAGGGGGGTGATGAATACCCATTCATCACTCTTTATTCTTATATTTTAGCTACAAAAACCTTTGCAAATACATGTAAATATGTGTAAATACAAATAATTACCAAAAGCATGCATTGTGTAAAAAGATATAATTAGCATGTTTTTGTGCAAAAATAAAAGAATAAAGAGTAAAAAGAAAAAGAGGGAAATATTTAGAATAAATATTGAGCAACCTAACCCAAGGGAGGGCTCAGCATGGGCCAGACCGCATAAAAGCCAAAGTAGAGGGAGATAGGAGCTCATGTGTATATATTGTTGTAAAAAAATAAAACTATATTTTCCTCACCCAAAAATATGCTTGTACATATTTTGTATATAGTTAGAAACTATTAAAAACAAAATAAAAATTTAAAAATCAAAAATTCAAAAATGCCCTTTCACCATGTGCATAGACCATCATCCTTTATTCATTTAACCCTATAAATAAATGTATTTATTTTCAAAACTTTTTGTGAATATTCTATGGTATATTTTATAAATAAATAACATAAAAAGAAACAAAACAAAAAGCAAATAAAAATTACGAAATTAAAATTACAAAAATATATTGTACATATGCCATGTATATAGTTGTACATAACTATTTATTTCACCTATGTATATAATTAATAAAAATAAAATAAAAATAGCCTTTTATTCCTCATTTTATTCTATAAATAAATAAAATATAAAATAGGAATAAAAATGTATAAAAATAACTAACTAAAAAAAATCAAAATAAAAAAAACACTATATTGTATAAATACCTATGTATAGCTATACTATGTAAATACCTTATTTTTATTTCCAAAAATTAATTAAAAATCACCAAAAAATAGAAAAAATAAAATAAAATTATTTCATGTTTTAAGTTTTTGCTAATTCCATCATTTTCTAGCCTAAAATAAATAAACAAAAAATCAATTACGTGGCTTTTCCTGATTGGTCCACGGGGGATGTTGACCCCCGGTCAACTCCCCCGCGGACTCTTTCCTTTTTGAGAAAATGCGCGCCGCCCCGCCTTCGCCATTTTTTCCACGCGCCTCCAGCCTGTCGCCCACGCAAACCCCGGGCCCGGATTCTTCGCCGATCATCCGACATCCTCGCCAGATCCTTCGCCGTGAGATCCACGCCTTCCATAGCCGTCGCCTCCCAACCCTAATCGGGCCTGCAACTATATATAGAACCACCTCCGCCGCCTCCGCGCCCCATCTTTGGACCTTCCCCTTCTTCCCAGTGAACTCCAGAGGCACCGCGAGAGTGACAGCAAGCAATCGCCCCTGTTGCAGCGAGGCGAGGAGGTGAAACCACTTATCCGGCGTTCTTCGCCGCCGTTACTCCGCCACCAGCGTGAGCACCGAGCCTCGGGCCGAGACGACCCTTGAGGCTACGACCAGGAGCACCCCCTGCTCTTCCCCAGTCTCTCCGACCACCCAGGTAACCCTTTAGCCTTTCCATTTAGTTTAATTTCTTGTTTCGCCCAAATCGCATCTCCGACGTATTCCTTTGATTCCGGCCATATCGTGTACCTTCTCGATCATCGGAACGCACCGTCACCTTCGTCGTTCCCTCACGCACGTTCTTCACCCCTTCACCCAACCCAGATCGCACAGGATCTGGGAATCGAGCTCCACCGTCCTCCGCTCGCCGGAGCTCACTCACCCCGACGCACCGTTCACCCTCACGCCGCTTCTTTGGGTCGAGGCACTTTGCCCTCGACCCGCGAAGCTTTAGGTTCACTTTGCAGGTCAAGAGGAGGGCATCTGAGCCCCCCTCACTTTCAGACCAGGAGCTCTACTCCGTCTACCTCACCGGAGCCCCTCCAGGGCTCGGCTGGGCCATCGGAGACCTTCACGAGCTGCGGGACTACACCGCGGATCTTTTCCGATACCCAGAGGCAGCTGAGGAGGACTACTGCACGCGCACTAGGCCGGCGAACTTCGCCGGCCACCTGTTCTTCGAGAGCCCTCCATCGCCGTCCGATCAGCCCTAGCTCCCCAGTTCGCATCACGGCCGTCCATCCATCGAGGAGCAGATACCGTCGATCATCCTGAGGGTTGATCTGGACCGTCAGAGCAGAGAGAGGGAACCACCAGCACCACCAGCCGTTCGATCTTCCACGTGGCCCCCTCTGCACCGTCGATCAAGCCCACGTGCGGAAGAAGAAAAGCGTCCGACGTCCGAGACCGTTGGATCATCTACATGGCGCGCATCCAGCCGTCGACGTTAAATAAGGGGTAATTTATCTTAGGCCCCCTCGTAGTTTGTGTTTTTAATTTCAGTCCTGTAAATATTTTGCGTACTTTATTTACGTAGGGTAAATTGCACTTTGGACCTCGTATCTTTCAGTATTTGCATTTATGCCCTTGTTTGTGTGAGACACGTGCGTCGTCACGTGTGTATTTAGTGCACTTGCAACTCTACCCCTGTAGTTCTGGATGTTCTTTAATGAATGAGATATTTTCAGTAATTGCATATATGCCCCTGTGAGTGTTTTATTTGCACATGTGCGATATTTTTTGGGATATTTGCAGATAAGCCCCTGGACTTTTGGTACTTGTTACCATCAAGCCCTCGGAACTTATTTTTCTTACATTTGGGTCCCTGAGTGCCCCAGGCACGTGCTTGGCACGTGTTTTGCTGGGTATTTTGCACCAGACCCCCCAGAACTTTGGGTATTTGCACTTTGGTCCCTGTGCACAGTGCCCCTCCTTTATTTTTGAATAAAATATCAAATCACCTCCAAATTCGATGAAAATTTGACACATGGCTCCTGCCATGGTGTAGAATTTTTGTGACTTTTTGAGGACATTTTTGATTTCATTTGCTATTTTTAAAAATTCAAAAACCCTTATTTTTGCTACTGTTTAGAGTCAAAAACCCCCAAAAAATATCAAAACCCTTTTAAAAATTCTATAAAAATTAGTTACTGTCTATTTTGTGTTCCTTGATTTTCTAGCCAATTTTGGCTATTTTTCGTTGCTTAAAAACCCTAAAAATTCAAAAACACCTAAAAACTCATAAAAATCATATTAAATAATCCAAAAATCCAAAAACAATAATTTTGGTGCCCAAATTTTCCTTGTTTTCTCTAGTATACAGGAAAATTACCTCCAGGTCCATCTGAGATCCTTAGATATTTTATCTTTGGGTTTTGGACCTGGCTGGACAGTACCTTGTCTTCTTCTTACTGTTTGATTTTTAGTGAATAAAATACACATCTGAAAAACCCCAAAAATTCACCAAAAACACTTAAAAAAACTTAAAAAACATAAAAACATTTTTTCTTGAATTTCTGCTTGATTTTTGATGCATTAAATAAATTGTGAGAGTGTGCTTGTTTTTGTGCTCCTTTCACTTTCTTCATATTTAAAAATCCAAAAAAATAAAAAAAACAATTAAAAACCACAAAAATACTTTGCCTTTTATTTTACTCATTTTGACTACATCGTAGGCCTTTGGCCAATCCGTGCTCCTTGTGTTCGACCCTGGGTGCTATACCAGGTTAATCTCATAGCAGGACCGCTCTCTTTTGTGCTCGATTAGTTTTACATGTTCTGAGTGGTTGATTTTTCTTGATATACCTAGTCTGATTGATTGAGGTCGCAACGACCATTTCTTTACCTTTACCTTAGTCAGTTGGACGGTTATCATAATGTTGGGCATAGAAAACCTTCTGAAAAAATCATGATTGTCCCTTCTGATCCTCACATATCCAATTAGATCTAGTATGCGATGGGCACAAAAAGCTTTAGGGGACGGTCAAGATCATCACAACTAGTATTGGACGGGACAATGGCGACCGTCCCATCTGATTGACTATAAGGAATGATGGTGTCCACTCAGTTTGACTTTCTATGCCCATCTTCAGGGAACGCTAGATGGATGGTTACAATCATCCCTTCATATCGGTGTAATGGGATGGTCCCATTTATCATTTCATCTGTGCAGATGGGACACCGCTAAACGGAACGATCATTAAACGGTCCCATCTTCTCAGATGGGACAGGCATATGGGTAGATAGGTTTTTTTATTTAAGTCAATGCAGAAAGGGGGCGTCATAATTTAGACAAAATACAATTCTAATTTAGCAACCGCTAATAGTTTTAATATTATACAAACGATTAGCATGAAATGAATATTCATCAGGGGTATGAAGAGGATGACAAGAGCGAGAATGAAGAGAAGGAAGAGTAGGATTTAGTGATAGATGTTTTATACTAGTTTAGATTGAAAATATTTTTAGTTTAATGTTATGTATATGAGTATCTACTAAACTCTTTAGATGAAATATTTTTTTGTTTAATATGATATGGTTAATTAATTAGTTTCCTACAATGATTCTTTCGTTAATAGTTGGATGTATATATTATTTTATTGAATTCATGCATGGTGGGACAAAGATAGATAAGATGTAAAGAAACACAGCGAACTTGTATTATTTTTTCCCTGGAAAACCTCAAAGGGGGCAGTCATGACCGTCCCAAAAGGCTCTTTGTATGTCTCCCTAAAGGTTGCAACACATTAATGGGCATAGGCACCTCATGGGATGGTTGTGCCCATTTCTTATAATCCCCACAACGCTATCAGACTAATGTGAGATCAACTCAAAAAACCTTATGAAATTGTTATCCAATTAGATCTAGGATTGGATATGTGAAACATGCACTGAAAACCTTCTGGAACGATCATGATCATCCCTTCTGGTCCTCACATATCCAATTAGATGTTGGATGCAATGGGCACAAAAAGCTTTAGGGGACGGTCATGGTCGTCGCACCTAGTATCGGACGGGACATTGGTGATCGTCCCATCCGATTGACTATAAGGGACGACGGTGACCGTTTAGTTTGGCTTTCTAAAACCATCTTCAGGGAACACTAGATGGGATGGTTACAATCGTCCCTTCATATCGGTCCAATGAGATGATCCCATTTGTTGTCTCATCCACGCAGATGGGACACTGCAAAATGGAACGGTCATCAAACCATCCCATCTTCTCAGATGTGACAGGCATGGGCATAATATGGACGGTAAATGAATGTCGCCTATTGTATATTAAGTTGTAGTGAAAATTGATAGTTAGGAGTGGGGGGATATATGAATTCCATAAAGGTGTGATCGATATTTTATAGGACAAAATACATATAAAATATGAATTTTGTGTAAGAGGGATTGTTGTTTAGTGGAAGGAAATACTTATATGGATAGTTTGTGTCCTAAAGGCTGGTGGTTATTGAGAGGGATCTTCTATGGACGAGGTTAAGGTTTTTTCAAGAACATTCAAAAAAGAATAGACAATTTTTAACAAAGGACATCTCTATTTTGAGGGGTAGATAGGTTTTTTTATTTAAGTCGATGCAGATAGGGGGGAACATAATTTAGTCAAATTACAATTCTAATATTTAGCAATCGCTACTAGTTTGAATATTATCCAGACGATTAGCATGGAGAATTTTTTTGACAGAATGACGATCTATGAAGATTAGGGGATTATTGCCCAAAAACCTCCAACGGAAGAAAACCCTAAAGTCGCCAGACCCAAAACCACAAAAGCCCATAGCCTGGAATTGCCAAGAAATTATTTTCCAAGTAGAATTAGTTGCATCTTTAAAGTTATATACTAGTACGATATATAAAATGGGTTTCCTTTCACTATCCGATATATTGGTCGAATTATGGGAAATTCCTTTCGAAATAAATAAGCAAAGACTAAATGAATTACAAATAGGATAGAAGATTATTACTGAATAATTGGTGACATCAAAGAAGGATCAAGTTTGTGATTACAAAGCATGTGACATCAAATAGGATAGAAGATTATTCCTCACGAGCATGTGATTTATTTAAACATATATTACAAAGATTACGATCTTCGAACAGGATTATGAAAATCCTTCATTCTCAAGTTTCTTATTCCAGTTTTTTCGTATTTTTTTCTTATATATTTGGGATTCCAAGCATATGACCGACCGAACATTTAAACTCCAGCCTCCTAACATAAATTCCTTGGTCCATTTCAAAAATGTTTATGTATTTAAATGATGCGAAATTAAACCCTTCTAATCTTATCGACTTGACACTTCACTATACAAACCAAAAAAATTTAAACGCATATCATAGCAAACAATATTTTTAATCACACAGAAAGATTAACTTCAACATAGTTCAACGTATGTAAACTAATGACATCTCAAGTAGTGAATCCTCCGAGAGCCTCCTTTGTTCTTCTCAGGGCTGAGAGCGCTATTCAACTTCGGGATCTCGTGCATATCCAAAATCTTGACGGTCCTCTTCTTTTTCGCTGCACGCATAATCAACAACAAACAACGATGGCAGTAAGAAACAACTACATTGGTCTAACCAAGCATTAAGGTACAGTTAAGAATATATAAAGAAACAACTTACTTACCATTCTCGGCATCCTCGTATCTCTGACGAAGCCTCTTCTTCGCAAGTAGGAGCCTTTGCGGATCCATAAGACTGCCTTTTGATGTTTCTTCATCAGCCTTCTCAATTTGGGTCCCTTTTGTTGTTTCTTCCTCCGCCTTCTCAGTTTGGATTCCTTTTGTTGTTTCTTCCTCCGCCTTCTCAATTCGGGTCGTTGTTGATCGACCCATGTTCTTTCCACCTGTAAATCGGAACTTGTGAATTATCATTAACATATACAAATCTATTATCTCGAGCATCGAAGAATTGCTGCATGTGATCCCTAACCTTCGAGTGCAGCAGCCACAAGACCATCATTCATGTGTAGATCCACCCATTCATCCATAATCCTCTTCCATTTCCTGGTCAGTAACAACAAGGCAACGATATAAATAAATTACACCTTTAATTGATTCAATCGAATCCATTTATGATAATAACGAGTGCATATAATATGTTACCCAACGAGATGGCTGACGAATTTCTGTACGGAGAGAGAAGCATGCTTCCGTAATCTGTTCACACTTTTTCCTATCCCTGTTTCCTGTATGTAGATAAAACAAAGTTTTTTGGACATCAGAATATACGGTTGCCCGATCAAAATAGGAAGATTAGCTAAAAAACCCACGAGACATATATACATGTGAATAGAACTTTACGGACATAATGGAATCATGTGAATAAAACTACATAGAAGTTCTCATATTCTCTACATAATTTTACGTTGGAGTTCGTTATTCGGATCACATTACCTGTGACCTTTTTCTGTGCTGTAATAAAACTAGCGATAATTTTAGAGATTGTACTATACTTTCAGCTTTTATATGATTTAGTTAGTTCGTTATTCTAGTAGGGCAATGTTTTCAAAAATGCATTACTGTCAGATTTCATGGTAACTTGACTGTTATGAGACAATAAACTTGACTGTAAGAATCCGAATTTAAAACCTCTATGAAAGGTCTCCATGTGATGTATCTCCGAGAACCTGTGTTAATCATGCAATTTACTATATCTAAAAATAACCATCAAATATCTCAAGTCAACCTCGGTACTTATAGAAGTATTAAAAATCGGAGATACGTCTGAATCGATCTGGGAAATATATATTCAGACCTCAGCAAAAACAGAGTATGGAGATTAGCACACCTGTAAGGTTTCGAAGGTCATTTCAATGCAGTCGAGTTTACGAAGCAAATGCATCAGCTTCTCGGCAGGATGCACGAATTAAGTTCATCTCTTATATAAGTATGAAGCTCTAAATACGTTACACTGAAACCCTAACTAAGAGAAGAACGTAACCTGATCGCCATTATTGAGCAGTTCCTGAACTGTAGGAATATCACCACAATCAACTTTATTGACGTTGTATGCTTCTCCAAGACCGCTGTTGCTCTTTTCCGTTGCTTCGTCTCCTTCGATAGTTGTAGTAACCGGACTAGAGATGTCAAAGCGGACGTGCAGCGAAGCCTTGAGACGCTTGATAATCGTAGCTTTCCTCCTCTCGAACTCAGGCCGATGATCGTTCTCGGCGACGGATATGGCAGTGTTGATGAGATCCCAAATGCTGGTGCCGGTGCGACTCAGAATGGCTCGGAGATGATCAGAATCGTAGCTTCTTCCACCCATTCTCACACTCGAGAGAGACAGAGAGAGGGGGGGAGAGAGATAGATTGTGTGTCTATGTCTGTTTGTATGTATATCTGGAGATTGTAGATTTCAGCAGTGATCTCAAAACATATTACCTTCGAAATCTAATCTCATTAGGAGTAGGACTATATCTCTTCAAGAAAATCTAATATCCAAATTTAAGATATATCGGATATCCTAAATATAGAAAATTAGTTGAGCGCGTGGGAAACAATCAGGAGTTGTTTGTACTCTACTTTAACAAACTGGTTTGTTAAGTTACGAGGATAGAGTGTAATATGATTAGGAATAGAACTGTACCCCAGAAAGAAGTAGGCCTTTAAATAGATCCCCACCAGTACATGACCGGGACACAACCATGTCTCCCAAACCACACAGAATCGAGGGTATGGGAACTCCCTCATCCAGCCCCGTGTTCAAGATCAAGTTCATCGGTCCGTCAAGGGAGGCGAACAAGCGAAAGCGGTCGCCGATCAGCGAACATCACGAGACTGAACAGGGACTCCGTCTTCTGTACTGCAGAAGACGATCCACTCGGCTCCGTCTGCATAGTCAAGGTACATTACCGCAGGCGAGTGATGAATGCCGAGAAGAAGCTGTTCCGCTACACGCAACTCGGCAGGAGAAAGGGAAGCGGCCGGCAGAAGGATGTTCCAAGGACGGAGACGAGCTCGAGAATCTGTCGTGCGACGCGTGCGGCGAGAGCGTTTGGGAGAGTACGAGGGCGGAGGAGTCCTGGGTGTGCTGTGTGGTCTGCGATCTGTGGCAGCACGAGAGGTGCATGGATGCGAAGCTGATCGAGCTCTCCAAATGCCGCTCGTGCCAAAGGAGGAGTCTTCGAAACTGGCGTAATCTTTATTCCATCACTTAATTTCCATCCATTTCCAGAAGCAGAATCGGCTTGGTACGCGAAGCTGAAGAGTTGGGAAGACTACATAGGCAATTTTCTATGGTTCTGAGTCATGTAGTAGACATGTGTTTGTCAGTGTTTGAGTTCCGTAGTTGCATTTTTGTGGATAAATATATGCATCGGATTTTGAAGAGAAGAAGTATATAGATGATGGAATTCACGAGGAGATGAAGAAAAGGCGAAAAAAAGAATGAGATCTTGCATCCGCTGACCTCTGTAAATCTACTCACCAAGGCATATGCATGTAACTCCTGCTATACCCGGGTTTGAATTTGAGAATTTAATCTATGATTATTTAAAACTATGGACCCACGTTAACTAACTCATTGAATGGTTCACACGTTCGGGATCGTTCGGGGATTCGCACGAACTTGTTTATCATGTTAATCTGATCTTCAAGACTGTTAATTTTAATGAAATCATAACGCCAAAAAAAAAGTGAAATTTTACATTTGTTCATTATTTATTATTCAACCATCAAATTGTTGGAGAAAAGAATTTCATGATACTTTAATAGTTAGAAGTAACAAAATCATTGTCGTTTTGTGAAAGACAAAAAAAAAGTTGAAAAATTAATTAGTTTTTACACAATGACTCATAAACTTCTGCAATCACACGATAACTCATGGAATAGACTTTGTATTAACCCACAACCCATTCAAACTTACTCTTTCTTCTTCCTCTTCCTTCCACGTCCGATGGTCCTACCCAGTGATGAACAATGCCACGATCTCTTTCGTTATCTCACCAGTGAGTGTTAGGGTTTGAAATTGATTGATACTAATGATTTGCATCAGTAAATAGCCCCAGGTATAGTCCCTGGGATCATGATCTCGTTGAGATAATGGTGTCGTCGGTGAGATTGTTGAGATATCGGGCCAGTGGGAGAGGACCTATGGTTATTATTGTTTGTGTCAAGCACCTCGAGCTATGGCAAGCCACTGGTGATTTCATCGAGGAAGTGATCCATAAAGAGAAGGCAGATCCTCTGCTTTTACAGTAGGTGTTGTAACCCAGGGGAGCTGCCTTATCAGCATCGGACAACTCTTAAAGAGGGTCGAGAATGGTGGGTGTGCATCCCGAGGATGATTCAGCGGCTTCCCTGTATTATAGCACGGGCTGTACTTCAGAGAATCTGTATGTCTTGAGCGGGCGCTAAATTTTGAAAGCATGCGTTCAATCCTTGATCAATTCCAGATATCACACCTGCGATTTATGATTCCGTCCAACTTTGCCGAAGAAAGGAAAAGATTGACCCCGTCCGTATTATAAGAGAAAGGTGTGGACATTACATGTATGCAGGTATTAAATATTGGTCAGAATATCAAAGATCTAAGATATGCGACAATTATGGGTCATCTTATTAGACCCTTGTTTGAGCTAAATGGTTGGACTCATATGTTTGGGTTGAGGTCGGTCTATTTCGATCATTTATTTGACATGTCAAATTGTTGGCCCAAGCTAGGTCCACAACAAATTGATCAGCTCCACTTTGAAACAAACTCGTGGGTCAAGCTCATGAGTTGGGGAAACCGGTTCAACTTAGTGCTCTACCCTGCGTGCAGATTACATTTATTTTTATAAAGAGATGGAAATGACCACACAAACATACATGCATACATTTTTTTTGAAAAACGTGAGGGTGACATCCCAAGATGAGATTCATCGCTTCAAAAATATATTACTAAAAAAACATACATGCATACATATATGTATTATTATATCATTATCCATTATACAATATAGATATAAATGCAAATACAGAAATTGATAGCTATGCAAATGTGTTCTCATACCTTCAAATTGGATGTTGATGTAAAACTAATCTGGATCCTATATGAATAATGGCAAAATTATTTTATAAATTCATTCAAATGTACATGTACACTATGATATAGACATAAATACATATATCAAATGTAATTATTTCATAATAAATTAATCAAATATAAAGAAAGAAGATGTAAATTTATGTTACATATAATGATAAATAAATCCACCAACTGTATTTGTATATTAAAATGGATAAGTTGAATACAACTACTACTTGCAGATATCAAAGCCATATCCACGTCTATAACCTTGTTGAAAACGATACGAAGAGAATGTAAAAATTGATAGAGAAGGATGGCAGTCAAGGTTTTTATACTAAGGTTTCGTTTGGTTGTCGGGTTGGGTTGGATAGAGATAACTCTGTGAAAAGTAAAATGTGAGGAGGGTTGGAAGGAGGAGTACACCGGTGTGCCCCAACCCAACTTTGCAACCAAACGATGGCTAAAGGACCTAATTTTAAAATTTCCATATTAAAACACCCGAAAGACATGTCTGATGAAGGTGCCGTGAAATTCACTGGGATTTCTCACCGGCGACTCGCGTGGACTATCTATCCTCTTTCCGTATCGACCACATTCCACAGATCCTCCCCAAAAAGGAGGGGAAGAAGAATCTACAAATGGAGGCAGAGAATGGCGCCTTTACCAACTACAAATCCCTCCTCTTCTCTGAGAACCAGGACTTCCTCATCCGTAACAACGGCGATCAGATGAAGAAGATCCCACCTATCCCCTCCAGTTTGATTTCAATATTGATTCCGCCAAGAAGGTATCTTCATTCTGCGACGGTAATTCAAAAGTAGTGATCTTTCGATCATTCTTTGGTTGGCAGGTGAAGGCCCTGGACGACAAGACAGTAAGTATGTGCTTCTCGTCCCCAAAATACTGGTTTCAATCTTGCCGGCTGTTCACGCCGATGCTAGTGGAGGTGTACAACCAGATCAAGAGATCAAGGAGGACTTCTCCTGTATGTCGTGGCTCGTCGTGCCCTTCTTGGACATGGCGTCGAGGGAGATGCTCTGCACGGCCTTTGGAGTTTTTGCAACACCACATTTATGCCTCATTGACGGGGTTCACGTTCGATGGTGGACGTGGTTGCAGACGAGTTAGTGCAAGAGGATGGAGCAGAGGCATTCCTATTTAATAAGGAGAGGGTGGTTGTTCAATCAATTGAAGAGGATTCCTAACGTCAGATCTCGGAGGGCCTATAGTGTTCGACAACTCGAATCCGACAATCGCTATGTTGGCCAATCTCACAATACTAAGACATCTCCAATCAACCCAAAATAATGATAAATCATTGAAAATTGTATGGATTGAAATTTATTATAACATACAAATAAATGTTTATAACAGGCATGTCCATGGGTTGAACCACTGTGAGTTACGAGGATAGGTATTTATTGTCAATTACTGAAAATCAAACAATAAATATTTTTGTGTTTTTATTTTTTTGTGAGTTTTAAATTATATTAATTTTTACATATTTTTACTTTATATATTTATACGGTTTTAAAGTTTTAAAGTTTTATTTTCTTTTTATATTTTTCTAATTTTTCATTTCTCTTTCTTTTTAAAATATAATAACTGTCTATGTGTATAATAATATTTACAATATATACGCTATATATGATATATACGATATATATAATAAATATATAAAATTTTAATATATAAATAAGTACTATCCTTTTTTTAATTTTTTAAAGTTTTATATTAGGTTTCATAATTAATAATAATTATTATTATACTATATAAGTAATATTAAGTGTATATATACCCTATAGGATTTTATATTTATAAATATAGCTATATATACTCAAAAATTACAAAATAAAATGTTTTTGTTTTTTTTATAATTTTTCTATATTTTTGGTTTTTTTTGTATTTTTTGCTAAGTTTTATTAATTTTGAATTGATAAAGAATGTCAAAACAACGACTTATGATAATAGAGTAAATTCATTTGGGTTTTAAAAATAGATAATAAGTTCAAAAATTCTCAAAAATAATATATATATATATATTATATATACAAATATAAAATAGAAAAGTATTTTTTGGATATTATAGAGTTTTTGCGAATTTTGTAGGGTTTAGAGGGTTCTTCAATTTTTTTTAGTTTTCTTTTATATTTTTGTGATTTTTGTTCTGGAGTTATATTATATAATAATACATAATATATAGTTTTTTCGAATTTTAAAAAGTGTTTTATAAATTTTTTATGTTTATAGTTAAACGTGGAATAAATAGGCTTCTTTTAATTTTTCATTAAGAAAAAAAATACCATAAAATGTTAAAACAAAACTGTAGCGTAAACAAGCACGATATGAAGCAATTGCTCTAATTTTCCCACAATTTTCAGAGTTGTAAATAGAATTTGCGCATTAAATGTTGATGTGAATTGGATTCACATTGAACATTTGATTGTAAATACAATTTACATTTTATACTAGGTTGTTGAATTTGATTCATAATTGTCAACTGTTTTGTTTCAAATTATCACAAATAATTTGTAATAAATATTTGATAATATTTTGTTGACAAAATATTCCATGAATAGATATAATTTACCAAGGTTGCATTATGTTGGGGAGAAATTTATCTTTCTCCAGTCAAGGGTGGTCGTCTACCTTTATTAAAAGGGAAGAGTAGGGCGGTCGTCCACCTATATTAAAATGGAAGAGACTTTCTCCTTCCCCTTTAATGGAAGATGGATGCTTAGTCCTATTCCATTCATGAGAATCTTAATTTAATTGAAAAAAATATGTTAATATTATTTACAATATATTTTTTTACTTTTCAATTAATTAATGCAATAAAATCTCAACCATTAATTTGAACTAGGAGTGCATCTCCACCATCTTATACAGTACAAAAAAGGTAGACCTAGCCTTTTCTTTTACATACAATGGCAAGAGCAATAATCTCTCTCTCTCTCATACCCGTCCAAGAGCCTCCCTCTCTCAAACCCTAATGGTCATCCACTTTAGGATTGTTTAGGGTGTCATCGTTGTCGCAATGTCGTTGTACTACAAGGACAACTACTTGTGGATGTTTGTCTTCTTCGGTGCTTCTTGCTCGTGAAGAAGGATCCATATTTCTTGAGATTAAATCAGGAGATTCCAACATCAGATTATGAACTTGGATTATTGGAGCATCGTGTGTCCTCTATGCGCAAGCAAGTACTTCTACGTTAGATTGGACATGAAATAGGAGAATCACTTACTGTAGAGATTAGCGATCACAAACATGCTCCAAATGGTAATCTGATGAATCTCCATTTCATCATCTTTATTCTTTCATTTTGACATTTAAAACCTAGCTAAATGCATGTATATATCATTATTTGCATAAATTAACATTCATTATTTATTGTATAAATATTGTATAAAATACAATGTTTAAAAGCTGAAATAAAAGGATAAAGAAAAGAAAAAAAGTCAAAAGTATTTTATACCCGTAAACCACGAGACCTAGACATCATGATGGCTGGGTCAACAAGGAATACAGTATGGGGAGATAAGGGTCAAAAACACAATAAAAACACTAATTTTCATTCTCCAATAATCTACTTTTGGGACCCATTTTATTCTTTATTATTTACATCTCAAATAAAAAGAAACTTTGCACATGAACGTTGTAGATAAAAATATATAAAGAATACAAAATTTATTTACATAAAATAATACAAATTGTACATTCTAAACTCAGAATAAAAATCTAAAATCCAAACTTTACATACCCATATATTCCCCATATGACTCAAAATGTATCAAAATCACATTTAATTGTATATAACACTTTATTAACTATTTAGTGAAGGTAGTTTCATTCAATTTGGAGTTAAGATACAAAAATTAGGTTTTAGATCCTATTGTAAAATATACCTGAATAAAATATTCATTTTATTTATTCCTTTATATTTTTCATTATTTTATATTTGTATAATTTTGTAAATATTATTTATAACTTATGTACATATTTAGAATAAAATGAAATATAAAATTACAATATAATAAAATAATATAAAAAATATAAATGGATATACTATACTTATACCTATATAAAAATGTACATATTTATTTAAGTGTACGAAATACATTAGAAAAATATATTCAAGTATATTCAAATAAGCTATAAATATATAAATTAAGTGTATAAAATAATAAAATAGAAAATGTAAAATAAAAATAAACCACCCTATGTAAGGTAAATATACCTATATCTATACTTGTAAATAGTAACTTATAATAAATTAATCCTTAAAAATAAATAAAATTCAGATTAAATAATATATAAAATAATAAATAATTTTTATTTCAGAACTTTTATGTAATTATGCATTTAATATTTTTACTTTAATTATTTATCATTTCCCCCTAATTTTATCTTCTAACGTGACATGGACCAATGAGGTCCACTGATCCATTGACCTCAGGTAAACTAGACCCTCGGCCTAGGCCTTTTGCGCCTCAAAGGATTTGACCTCACTTCACCCTTTTCTACAAACGATGCGATAATCGATTTGGAATGAAGTCTTCATTGACTTTCTTCATCGATCACAACCTTTCCTGTCGGATCTTTGCATCAATCAGAGGGCTTTTGTATCGATGTGTGCACCTCGATCAACACCCTATGTCCTTCGCATGTACAAAACCACCTACTCCCCTTCCGCGATTTTCGATTCCCCTTGAGCCTGTTTCCGCCCCTCAAAGTGCGGACATGAGCTCGAGCGTGGTGATAGCAAGATCACCCAGCCCTTCTACAATGAGGAGAGGCATGGTGAGGGTGGTTCCCGACCGTATCCACAATTCGTTGATGTGTGGTTTCATCTCGCGGGTCCGACCCGCTCGAGGTCTATTTTCTTGCTTTTTAGATAACTTGTATCCAGATTTTTAATTTGCATCTTTAGATTGAAGTTTAATCGATTCCAGAAGCATAGAATCATTTCCTCGTAGATTGATGGATCTCTACTTCGACAAGCTTTCCATTTTCCCTTGTCTGTGCTCTGAACTGCCATCTGCCACCATTTCATTCCTCTACAGTTCTTCTCCATCCCAGGCTCTTCCAGTCACCTGGATCTTTTGTGGATCCGGAGATCACCATCTACACTCCGTCGCCTCGTCTAAGAGGGTCGCCACCACCTTTTTTTGCCCGATTAGCTCCCAGGACCTTTCGTATTTTTGTCCCTAAGCTAACCATGTTTGTCATAGGAGCTAAAGGCCCCATCTGAAGGGCCAATTTTGCCAAGAGCATGTCCCATGTTTTTTACCGGAACTCTTGAGCTCCAGGTGTCAACCATTGACAATAAACCCATTTAATGCATCTGGGAACTACGAGGTGATGATCGGATTGTAAAGAGCACCTCGTCCATGCTCCAAGTGGTTGAAGGCTTGTCGCATGTCGAATCGAAACTCGTTAGTTGGCTATTCGTCCCTATCCTTCATCCATCATCCAAAGCCGTTCGATCATCATCATTTATCCTGGTGTACAGGAACCATCAGATCCTACGTGCCTCCACCATCGGATCCCCGTGTGGAATCTAATCCAAGATGTTAACTGTCGAACTATCGTCACATGTTGTGAGTGTGCCATGCATCAAGTGATCCATCCTCAATAGCTTGATCAACTGTGCTTTAGGAGGTAATTTGCAAAACATCCCACAAATTTAATCACATTTTCATTTAGTCTTATAAATTAATTTAATCATTTAATATTTTGTGGGTTATTTGCATGTGAACTCCTATGCTTTATTGATATTATACTTTGTTCAGTCCATCTCTACTCACATCATCCCAAGTAAGATGGGCATCTTGCGTGGAAGCCCTTCAGCTTTTGTATTTTGGTTTAATACTTAGAAGTTAAATATAAGTTGTAAAGTTTTGGGTATTTTGCAACATTACCCATACTTTTATTTTAATTGTAAATACATCCTATCTAGTTCAACAATTTTTGTGCATATTTTCTATTTTTAAAAAATATAAAATGTTCTCCAAAAATTATTAAAAAATAGGGTTGAGTGCCTTCTTGCATGATCTTTCACGTTTTATTTTTAATTTTCATTTTAAGCAATTTCCCAATTTATTAAAAAATTAGCACATTTTCTCCATGTTCGAATTTAAAAATATAGAAAAAAATATAAAACCATTTTAAAAATTTCCAAAATTACTTTTTTTGTTTATTGCAGTATTTTGTAAGTCGGGACAAAAAATACCTAAAATAGAAAAAGAAAATGATAAAGAAATAAAATCTCCAAAATCCTTATCGAAAAATATAAAAAACATTATAAAAAACTATTTTTTCTATTACTGAATTTTATTTATATTATTTTTTATATATACAAACTTATTTTAGAAAATTTGAGGCTTATTTATATTTTTAAACCCCAATTCAATTCGACCTATTTATTTAATCCCTGTTTTGGAATATTTTGGACTTTAAAAATAAATAAAAATTAGTAAAAATTCCCTAAAAATCATAAAAATAGAAGAAAAATATATAAAACTTATTACGCAAAATATGATTATTTTATATTGTATATATAGTTATATTACCTTATAATACATTGGTAAATATATAATTATATTATATATTTAAAAGAAATAGAAATTAAAAATCATAAAATACAAAAGTAAAATAAAAAATAAAATTAAATATATTAAAAAATATAAAGCAACAATCCATAAAAAATATATTATTAAAAACCAACACAAAAATATAATAAATAGCCAAGAAGAATGATAATTTGGCATTCACTTACACAATCTATCATGTTTGCTCCTTGTGTTCGACACTCTAAATATACTTGCACCTATAAACATATTTTGTAGAGTTATAATAAAAGTTTAAGTCCACATTCTTATTTCACATTGTTATATCTATTGTGGGTTAAGTGTTTTTTAAATCAAGGTTCCATGAGCGGTCGCCTTTGTGACATTTTTATCTTCGCTTTTTAATGACGACCATTTCTAGACCCTCACAAACTCATTTAACAAATGACATTGTTATCGAGGAGAAATGTTGTATAAATTGTATTATTTGTTTCATCTTGTCTATTATCTCTTTATATATTTGTCATTTTTATTTGATAATATTTCTGACCTATCTAATCATCTTTCTTGTTTGAATTTGTTGCGAGGGACCGCAGATCGAGGGAGGCTCTCCTTAGAGACCTACGCTCCTATGTGAAGGGGAGTCGGCTTTTCTTCACAAGCCAACAAGAGAGAGAAATAAAGGAAGAGTTGGAGGAATTTTGAATATAGTTCCTTTTGTATATTATTCTATTTTATCTGTAATTTAAGTGAGAGAGAGATATTTAATTTTAATAATTAGACTCTCTAGGACACTGCCACTTCTGGAGGTTGATTGCCTAAGTGATTGTTTACCCAGGGTCCTTGTCGGTTTTTTGTGTTTTCGCCACCTTTTTTCTTGTTTGTTTCCTACATTTTGAGTTTTTTTACTTTATTTTTTTATTTTGTGTGATTGAGACTTAGAATAAAATTGCTTGATCGATAGAATAGGTCCAAAGCATTAATTGACTTACATATACATATTGATTTGTGCTTGGGTTTAATCGAATTTAAATTGCTTCTCACATAGACTTGAAACCGCATGCTGCGAGAGGCCTCCATATAGTGCTTGCAGGACCCACTATAGTGGGCACATAGGAGCTCCAAGACCAGACTCTTTGGTTTCTTTCTAGGTCTTTAGCGCTTGTTCTTCACGCTGATAGCAAATACTTTTCTAGGTGATTTCATCGGTTGCATTGCATATAGTGTAGGTGTCAATTCTTCTTAGCATCAGGCATGAACATAGCTGAAGGCAAGGTGAGCATTTCTATTTTAGCATGATGTATACGTTAAGGATTAGTATACAAGCCTATGCATGCTTGTACAAGTTTTTGAAAATAACCTAACTTTAAAATTGGACAAGAAAAGAAGATCGAACTTTTACGGCCATCATTTTGTTGAATAGGTGAATTGAAGGGTTTTGTTTGTTTATATTTGTGTTTGTTTGTATGCATACTCAATCTTCTCTATGAATTTCTGTCTTTCTCTTGCATATCTTGATTTGACTATTGTGTTTTCTCGATCCATGACATCAGTTTCGAAGATGGCTGATTGGAGTGATTTTTATTCGAACTTTGTGGATTCCTTGTACCCACCAACCAATCCTCCTCCATTTTACTAGGAGGACTTCGCTCCTGATTTTTCTTTTTGTACATATCTGTCTCATCTACAATATCATGCCTCGAACTTTTACCCATCACCACTATCACATTGCCCACCATCTCACCCACCTGATACTAAGCTACTAGAGTCACCTTTCATGGACATCGCTCTTGAGTACATGACCTTGTTAGTAGAGCAAATGAATTCGATTATAGATGAACTCACTATTCGAAATAAGAGCCACATTGCCGCTTCACCATCTAATGTTATCAATTCTCTTGAGGATGCCTATGAGAGCTTGCAATCGCCTAAAATACAAAAAATGAGAAAATTTTAAAAATCCCAAAAGAACCTAGGAGACACATTGCCAAGACATTTTGTGAGGAGAGGGCACCCTTGCCAAATCCTTTTAACACACTCACATTCACCACAGTTCCCACCTTTGACCCCAAGGACAATGTACATACTGCATTTAGACATCCTTGTGTGGATGATGATTATGATCTCCTCTCTTTTATGGAGGAGATCCAAAATCTTAAAAAATGTTGATTGAACTAGAAGTGGTGGTAACTATTCATGAGGTTATTGAGGCCCCACATTGCCAGGTCATGAACCAATTATCTACACCCACACCCAAAAACATAAAGCGACGACGCATATTTGAAGGATACATTCTGACCATGGCCACTGCCCATGCCATCACTTACCGTCCACATACTAGAAAAGGGGACACTAGCACACTCCTTGTTACATGCGACATTTCTGACTATTATTGTGATCACACTCTCCTTGACGATGATGCATCGATTAATATAATACCCTTCTTGCTAGCACAATCTCTTCACTTAGGGACTCTCAAGAAAACTAAGATGGTTTGTGAATATGTTAATGGGTCAATAAAGAGGACGACAGGTGAAAAAGCCCCCAACTTGATAACTCTTAAAAAAGAAACTATTGTCGTTGTGTTGGTCAGGTGGATTTTAACAGAAAATTTAATTATTTTTATTATTTATACTCCTAAACTAGATGTGTATAGTATCAAGCACGGGAGTGTCAAACTCATGGAGGCAAACTATTGAAACCCAGGGTAAAATAATAGAAAACTTAGGTTTTATTGATTTCTTAACTTTTATTTCTTTTTAGGTAATTTTCTGATTTTTTTTATTTTTGTGGATTTTATATTTTTTGCGATTTTAATATACCTATGTAAAAGTATAGGTATAGATTTTGTAATTTTATGCTTTGTTGTTAGTTTTGTGATTTTTATGAGTTGTAAGTATTTTAAGATTTTTATGTAATTTTAAAAATGTTTTATTATTTTTTTGGTTTTTAATGTTGAAAACAATATTTTTTAAAAAAATAATTTTTTTGTTTTTGATTTTGAAAATAGAAAACTAAACAAAAAAATTTATTTAATTTTTATTTGAAAGTAGAGAAAAACTATCTTGTGCATTTTTATGTGATTTTTATTGATTTAGTTACGATTTTCAAAGTTTTTATGTAATGTGCATTTTTTATTGGTTTTATTATTAAGTTTTATTTTGTTTTTGGTTTTATATGTAAAATACAACAAAACTACTAAGGGTTTTTTAGATTCATATATATATATATATAATGGTATTTTAGGTTTGTTATATTTTTTCAATGGTTTTAAACATTTATTAAAAATATAAAATCTTTTTTTAATACTGTTTTAGTACGGTATATAGACTAAAATATGATATATTTTTATATATTTTTATTATATTTTTATGTTTTGTATTTTATTTAATATGTACTATAAAATGTATAGGATTTATGTATAATTTACGGGTACGGTTGTGATTTCTGGGATGTTTCGGGTGCTTTCATGCAAAATTTCCAGGAGCATGTGCCGGGTCACATGATCTACACCTGTAATGATCTTTGAATTATATGCACTAGTGACGAGGGTATCTTCACAAATTTCCCAAAAACACATGCGTGATCATGTATTCTACCTGAATGGATCCCTGTTTGAGATATAGAGAGGCACCAGGGGTCATGTTGCCATTTGCCCAAAATATCAATGACACATGTACAAAGTACATGCGTCCCTTAAGTAGTGGGGCAACGAGTTATTTTACTCGAGAAGAGCCATCTGATGGCTTGAAGGTTAATATGGGAAGAAAAAAAATTCTTCTCTAATTGCACGACGGTTGCTCGAGGATGGTTGAGGATCTAGCTGCTGTATAATTCAGATATCGATGGTGTATGAGGTGAGACAGATCTCAATTAGTTCTTGCCTCGTTTCTAAGTGCAGGTGACGGTGATTCTTCGAGACAACATTAACCCACAACCCATTCAAACTTACTCTTTCTTCTTCCTCTTCCTTCCACACCGGACGGTCCTACCCGGTGATGAATAATGCCATGATCTCTTTCATTATCGCATCGGTGAGTATTAGGGTTTGAAATTGATCGATAGTAATGATTTGCAACTGTGAATATCCCCAGGTGTAAGCCCTAAGATCATGATCCCGTTAAGATAACTGTACCGTCGGTGAAATTGTTAAGATATCAGGCCAGTGGAAGAGGTCATGTGGTTATTATTGTCTGCGTCAAGCACCTCGAGCTCGGGCAACCCACTGATGACTTCATCGAGGAAGCGATCCATAAAGAGGAGGCAGATTCACTGTTTTTACAGCAGGTGCTGTAACACAGGGGAACCACTATATCACCATTAGCCAGTCCTCGAAGAGAGTCGAGAACGGTCGATGCACATCCCAAGGGTGATCCAGTGGCTCACCTACGTTACAACAGCTGTAACATCAGAGTATCCATAAGTCTTGAGTGGGCGCTAAATTATGGAATCATGCATTCAATCATCAATAACCTCTTGATATCACACCTTCTGCAATTAATGATTCTGTCCCAACTTTGCCGAAGAATGGAAAAGATTGACCGCGTCTATATTATAAGAGAAGGGAGTGGATATTACATGTATGCATGTATTAAATATTGCTTACAATATCAAAGAGCTAAAATATGCGGAAATTTTAGGTCATCTTATTAGACCCTTCTTTGAGCTAAATGGGTGGACTCATAAGTTTGGATTGAGATCGGTCTATTTTCGATCATTTATTTTACATGTTAAATTTTTGTCCCAAGCTAGGTCCACAACAAATTGAGCTCAAGTTCGAATCAAACTCATGGATCAAGCTCATGAGTTGGGCAAGCCAGTCCAACTCAGTGCTCAACCCTAGATGTAGATTACATTTATTTTTATAAGAGATGAAAATGACCATACAAAGATACATACATACATCCATACATACATATATGTATTATTATATCATTATCCATTATACAGTATAGATTTAAATGCAAATATAGAAATTGACAGATATGAAAATTTATTATCATATCCTTTAAATTAGATGTTGATGTAAAACATATCTGATCGTATATGAATAATTGCAAAATTATTTTATAAATTCATTCAAATATACATGTACACATAACAAGTTAATCAAATATTAGGAAAGAAGATGCACCCATATTTTTTATTTGCATTTTAGTCTAGTCCAACTCACCTCACATGTTCATACACACGTGGTGTGGACATTTTGCAAGGATACCCCTCCGAGTTTCCTTATTTCTATTTGGTCCATTAATTTGCAGACTAAGTGTAACACTTTTATACTAATTACATCTATGACCCTAGAAGTTATTGTTTTTGCAAAAACACATGTGCTAGTGTGTACTTAATGTAAACTTTCCGGGTTATTTATATGAGTGGTCCTACACTTTGCTATAATGTTATGAAATGAAATTAAACTTCCTGAAAATGCATTGGGGTCCTTTATTCCCTAAATTAATTTATTTTCTATTTTTTAAATAGTACTTCAAATCCAAAAATTATAGAAAAATCACCTTAATTTCCTGAAACATTATTTCATCATATATATTTTCTTGCGGCAATCAAGGCTGTTTTCTATTAATAAAAATCCTAAAAAACATGTCATATTTCCATGTTTTGGATTAGAAAAGTTATAACTTTTTTTTTCAAAAATTCCAAAAAAAATTTATCTATATCTATACTAGTCTATCACATATCTAAAATCATAAAATATATAAAATCAAATCCATAAATCGGAAAATATTGGAAATATTATAAAAAAACATTAAAAAACTCCTTTACAGTCAAAAGATTATGTTTTAAATTCTTGAAATTTTCTTTCTTATTTTATTTTCCAGAAAATTGTTTTTACGTTATCTAATTTATTAGGACCATTTCTATATCTTGATTTTCAATTTTGTATTATTTAATGTATTTCCATTTTTCAAATTCCATAAAAATTCTCAAAAGTAACCCCAAAAACTCACCAAAAAAGATAAATATCCAAAAAAGTTCGAAAATATTTTATTTTTAATATTCAGACTTTAGTTTATATTTTAAACTTTCATAAAATGTAAGTTTCTTTTATTTTATATCTACATATCTTTATTATTCATAAATCTATTATCCATATATATAGTATTAGATATATACTATTAAATACAAAAGTTAATAAAACATTTGAAAAGATTAAAATTTAAAATAATTTGTAATTTAAAACCCATAAAAACTTTTGGAAAATAAATGGAGAAAATACCTAAGCAGATTATTAACTTTGTTATATTCTACTCTACTATTAGTGGTTCGATACTATGCACACTTGCCTCTATACACATTTTTGTAGAGTTATAGTAAATTTTAGCTTGCATATTTTGTATTTCTCATCAATGTTTGTGGGTTGGTCGTTGAATTTTCCACATGGTTCGGTGATGATACAAATGACTAACTCTGGTAAGGTTATTAATTAATGTGTCATTATCACCCAAATCAATCGAATCGAAAATCAAAAAAATTATTTAACCAATAAATAAATCGAACAAATCAATCAGGTGTTATATCTATTATTATTAACCTGATATAGCAACCAAGGTTGAACACGAGGAGCACAACTAATAACTAGACTTAAAGAATCAAAGGATTTTTATTTTCTTTTTAGTTTTTTTATTTTTTTTTATCAAATTTTTAGTTTTTGAGAATAAGGTAAATAAAGGAGAATAGGAAAACAAAGACAGTTTATATATTTTATATGCAAATATTTACAAACAGGAACTGAAATAACAATTTTTAGAAATTTACTTAAATTCATGTAATTTTTATAAGATTTTTAGGGTTTTGCAAATTTTTAGTTTTTTTATAAAAGCAAATGATGTGAAATTTGGATAGGAATTCAAATAAATCAAAGTAAAGCTACTCTGATTTTTTTAGAATTTTTAAGACATTTTTCGAATTTTCATGAATTTTCTAAAGCAAACATGAGGTTTTTATAATATTTTGTATTTTTATAATAATAACATTAAATAATGGAAAAATATAAAATAAAATCACCATAAATAGAACACAATATCAAGAGCTAAATGTAATTTTTATGCTATTTTGAAGCTAATTTGTTATTTATTTCAATTAATAAAAGACTAAAAATAAAATGTTTCATACAACAGACAAAAATGCAATTATTTGAAGTCCTATGATCGAATAATTGAAACACACAATAATAGTGCGGGGGTCGCAGGTGCAAATAACCCAGAGCAATCATGCACTTCACATGGCAGAACCTTCACAAGGACATAAATGCAAATACTAAAAACTTCTTCTATTTAATTAACCAAATAATGCTCAGAGAAAAATTTGCAATTATCCCACAGATACACGTGAGGACACACATGACTCAAACTCGACTGGAATGAAATGCAAATAAGTTGATTACTGTAAATTATTTTCATCTACATATTACAATTATGGACTAAATGGTAGCATAAAATGTGAGGGTAAAAAGGAAATATACTCCTAACAGGTGATGGCGACACATGGCACTGGTGGGATCTGACGATGTTGGGTTCAGTGTAGGAGTAAGGTTCTAATGATGTGTTGAAGGAATCAGACGGCTCATGGAATGTCGAGGACGTACAATAAGATGGTGATCAGGAAAAGATCTGGAGTCTCTGGCTAAAGCACGAACGTGCGTTGCATATCTGATGAAAAACTGATCGAGCCATCATCTTTTGGGCATGGATTGATGATCTCGATCAAATATGGGATGCATGCTCCTCATTCGACGGACGTGAAAGGCTTTGGAAGAACATGAAGAAGGAGGTGGTGACCGAACTTCAATAAATGAAGTCTTGCATTACAATGCTCTGATCAAATTGTAACAAGATCTGGCACCTTCTTGAAGGTGCTCCGCATCGAGTGAAAGACTAAGATGGCTCGCTGAATAGTTGGATATAAATATGGAAGGTTGAACACCTAGGGCTGCTCTGCTGCTCAACTGGGGCACGAATCGAGCTCCACATGCACACATGAACCAGCGAGGAGTATCATGGCTCGAAGGCAAAGCCTCGGCTAGGGGTTATTGGTAGAGAAAATGAAAAAAGCGAAGTGGAATGGGATGCAACCTCTAGAGAATATGGAAGATGGAGGTCCAGGATTAAACTCATACAACGAACGAGATTTAGGATAATCAAATTATGTAAGAAGATGAATGTGGTGATAGCAGAAAGATCGGTGCGGATCGGTGTGGAAATTGAAGTTCTGACCCGATGGTCAGAGCAACTCTAGCGAACGGTGGTCGATGGATCGATCAAATGAACTGAGCAAAAACGCTACTATGATCGGCGAAGAGAAATGGAGGTGGAAGCGAGGTCATGGCCTCAACTTCAATGTGGAAGGCGGAATAGGCAGAATGCGACAGATCTTCTCCAGCAATGTACAATATGCATTCAACCCGGTTGTAATTCGATCTCCAAAAATGTTTACCTGAGTTCTGTCACTACCCTAGAGATGAAGATGGAGAGAAACGGTGGCGAGGAATGAGCTACTCTACGCAATGGAGGGGAACAGATGTTTTATAGGCATCCTAGGGGTCTAGAAAGATCGAGCAAGAGCGTGAAACCCTATGGGGATCCGAACCTATCTAGGGATCCATGAGGATCACAGATTTGCAGGGAAGAGAAGGGTATGTAATCCAAGGCAAGAACTATACGGAGTCAGGTAGGAGAATATGGAGAAATCGGGTCCGGCAAAGGGGAGCCGAGTCGGACCTGGTTGGCGGAAGGGTTGACCTGGGTTAACAAACCCGAGTCGACTAATCATCATTCAAGAATATAGAAAAAAAGAAAAATAAATTAAAATAATAAATGAATTTAAAATAATTTTTTTATAAAAATAAAAATTATTAGTTATTTATAAACATTTTCCTATGATTTTTATATATTTTTAATTACAAATATATATAGTATAGTCAATATTAATTGTTATGTATAGGTATAATATACGTATATATTAAGTATATGTATTTTTGATTTATTGTTTTTATAAAAATAAAATTTATTTTATATTTTATTTATTAACAATATAATTTAAAGTGTATAAAAACATTTTTATTTGATTTTTACAAATTAGTTGTAGCTATTAAACAAATAGGTACTATGTACAATATATACAAGTTTGGCAATTTGTACCATGAAAAGATGATTTTATTTTTAATGTTATTTGTATTTTACGATTTTTATATAACTATTAGAAATATATACAAGTGTCAAATTACAAAATATATACAAATCATTTACAAAATAAGTAAATAAATATAAACAAGTATAGGTGTTGTACTTTTGTACACATTCTTATTTTGCAATTATTTTATGATTTTCATCACATTTTTATTTAAAAATTTTTTAAGGAAATTAAATTATTTTGAGATTACATTATTTAGTGAGTAGATAAAGGATATATAAATAGGATGAGTAGTGATGAATATATAGTGAATAAGGATCCTATCTCTCCTTGCTTTATTCTTTATCGATCATGCTAATATTAGGCCTTCTCTCGGGGTTCAGATCAATCTGCATTTATTGTATAAATACATCCTTGTTTTCTTCTTTTTCTTTTCTTTTTATTTTCTTCTTTATTCTTTTATTTTGATCAAAAAGAATGTTAATTACACAATATTAACAAATGCATGCATAATGCTAATTTATTGTATTTGATATATATTTACATGTATTTTGCATAGGGAATTTCACTAAAAAGAATAAAGGATGTCAATCATGGAAACATCATTCTTCTATATGTTGCCTTTGCTAGTCCCCCAGCAAACACTTATTTGAAAAAGAAGTTAAAATAAAATAAAGAAAAGAAAAACCATAGATCATAGAACAATGTTGATTATTAAATCTATCTTCAGAAAGTTGGAGTCTGGAGCTTGGTCAGAGATTATTAGTTTGGCAAAACCTTATTGGGAAATGGACTTAAAACTAAACAGACTCTAAGTTCCACAAGACTCCTATTCAAGTCACCTCGACCGTCATGTCAAACCAAGTCTACATATGCAAACTCTTGTGATTATTAATCTTTACTTGTACGGTGTAAGTGATATATAGATCCCTACTTGAAAAATGGAAAAGAAGTAGCCTCCTTCCACAAGGTAACTCTAGCCCCCAGGTCTAGCAACTCTTTTCTCAATGAGCAGGATATTCCCATCTAAGTTCAAGTGCAACCGGCTTAAGAAGAGGGAAATAAGGTTGACATGATTTTTACGTGTTTAAAAAATTGATTTTACCAAGTCGTTGTTGTTCCACGAAAAACCTCAATCAAACAAATAATATTAGAACTACAATCATGTTGGGAAAATATTATTTGTATAGTACAAGTAGAGGTTCCTATCCACAGGGACTAAGCAAACTCGTTATTTTTATTTTTCTTTAAAACTTGATTCAAATTATAATCTCTTGCAATGGAAGAAAAATTATAAGAGAATGTGATCTACGGTGAAAATACTTCCTATGACTTAGAGTAAGCAAATGTAGGTATGAGTGCAACTAAGTAAGAAAGTAGGGGTTGAATCGCGATTTAATATTGAAAAATGAGAGTCACTTGCATTTTTTAAAGAGTGATTAATGAAATATAAAACTTGCAATGCATATACTTTCAAGAAAAACTAGAGTTGAGAATAGCTTATACAATAAAGGTTGTTCCTTCAATTTAAACTTAAACACATTAACTAAGGTAACAAAAAATGCAATGACAAATAAAGTGATAGAGGGATTCTTCTCTAGGTAGCAATGGAGTCGCGAGACGACGATGGAACCGGATGTGCAGAGATGAGCACGAAGATGAGCGTGGAGACAGTAACGAGTGCGGATGCATGAAGATGGTCACGAGTTGTTGTCGGATAGGAAGAGGGAACTGACGTACGGTTGCATTGGCCACAGGTGGCTACGACTAGTTGGCGGGAGGTGGTGCGATGGAGAGATGAACGGTTGGCCATTATGCGTACGACGAGGAGGAGGCTGAGGTGCCGCTCTTAAGCGTGTGACTAGGAGGAGGAGGAGGACTTGGCTAACGACCAAGGTTAGAGAGGAGGATCTGCAGAGAGAGTTAGAAAAGCAACATAATAAGAGTGAAGAATGTGGGAGAAGAGAGGAAGAGAAGAGAGGGAGAAAGACGAATAGGGAGGGGGAGGAGAATTTTTGAGTATGAGGAGGATGCCAAATATATAGATGAGTGTTGGTGGCCATCTTCATGCAAATAAAGACAAAATGCAATCAATGCATGCATGGGAAATGCAATGGGAGTAATACCTATTGTGAGGTCCCATGCATGGGAATTGTGAGGTTTGTGGTGCTCCTTCTGCATGGGAAAGAGAATTGTGGTTCCCCATGTACAACCAATAAAGAAAGAGTATATTACCTTCAAGCTCCTCTCCATTTCTTTCCAACAAAATATGTGTAGAGCCAAATTGGAATGTGATGTTTTATTTAATGACTATGCAAATTACGTTTGGATATATAGAGTATTTCAATGATTAGTTGAATGATTGGAATGTGGTATTATATAATTAATGTAGAGGAGAGAATTTATTAATTTAAATTAATTATGCATTTTAGAGGTGGTTTTCCCATTGTATTTGTAGAATAAATAATATTTGGATTAAGTGGTATTGAGGTGTATGTGTCATATATTAATGGAATTATTCATGTAATTTGTATGATATTATACCAACATAATATGTAATCATCATACCCCCATGCTTAAATCTTACTGGTCTTGAGCAAGAATAAGATAAATAATAATGAGATAAATAGTCAAGGTGAATTAGTTGAGGGTTTGCAGTAGACATACCCACAAAGTCTTTTGAGTCTTCAGACCAACACTACACAAATATACAAACTTCAATAGAGTCGACCCATGGAATAAATGTTTGTTCGAATTATCAACTTGACTTAAGTTTTTAGCTTTCAACAGTCTTTTAGTTCCAACAAAATCAGATGTTGTTTCATAAGGTCGATCAAGTCTGCTCATCCCTAAGAAACAAGTATTCTCTTTGACCTTGAATGGATATAAACAGTGTTAGTGTAGTTGTAGTTTTTATGAGTCGAGAAGATGGGATAATAGTTCACTCTAGTGAGGTACCAAATGATTCCCTATGTCTAAAGTCTCAGTCCTCACTTGAAATCAGGCATAATCTCTTTTTACCCAAGTATGTCAGCATAGAAAAATTGGTCATAAGGGAGTATGAGACTTTAATTTTTCAGGGTTTTCCGTAGACCACTTTGGTCTATTGCTCTCATTCTTTTCCTTTTGCATAGCATAACCCTGGGCTCCTTTTAAGAAATTAAGTAGCATCATTGGACTTCTACCATGACTTTTTAGTGGAGTAGGGTTATTTGGTGGATTTTTTCAATGCTTTTGCTTTGCTTTATTTTGCAACTTTTTGCATATTTTGTGGCATTTGGCATTCTTTTGTATTGTGATATGCCTTCCTTGTGGTGTTTTTGGGTTTGGCAAAAGTTAGTATCGGCTTAATATTGACTTTGTAGGCACGATACTGGCTTATTTGCTGACACAATTAGACTAAAGAGATCATGTAGCTCCTGAGTCAAATTCCTTCACTGACTATAGATAAGATTCAGGATTTGGCACAGCCAAGAGGACAACTCCTCACCTCAACTAGACTGAAACTATATCTCGTAAAATAAACTCAATCAAGCTAAGTAAAGTGTGTAGTTGTTAAATAACCAATGAAGAGTTTAAGAGTGCTACTAGTTGCTCAGGTGATCTAGTTAGATACAGACTTTCATTCACCTGCAAGTTAGTGGAACTGATCGAGTAAAGTCCATATGGACCTGAAAACAACTTAAAAACTCATGTTTAGTGACATTCTGATGAAGTTAAATGGATCAGGGTCAACTCAGCCTCAGTCTATAATCTATGCAGTGAAGATCTATTTTATCAACAAAATTGGGAAGGCCATGTTTTTGGTGGTTTTTTTCAAAACATGCAGACACGCCCCCATTCTTATCAAAAACCATGTCCTCATGGTGAATAAAAGGACCATTATATTAGGTAGGCAAGATATTTTTGTGTTTTTGTTTTATATTTTTTTTATTTTTTTGAACAAAAAGGTATACCTCCATACTTATCTAACACAATGCAGTAAAAACAAGTATGTGGTTAAAAGAGTAAAGATAAAAAATACCCATGATGAGAGACTCACGAGAATGCATGATTTAACGCCTCAGCTCGACGATGTTGTGGCTTACTTTTCCTACAGAAGATATGTTGTGCAGATAGGCATGGGATCAGATGGTTCAACAACAGGTTTAGTCTTTGACCATTGACTCTAAAAGTGGCTTTGGTGTGTGGGTCATAGATTTCTATTGAGTCGTTATCAAAGACTTGAGTTACAGTGTATGGTCCTTTCCGCTTTGATCTCAGCTTTCATGGTAATAATTTCAATTTTGCATCGAAAAGCCATACTTTTTTTTCGTGGAATGTTTTCCTCGAAATGTTCGCATTATGACATATTTTGATTTTCTCTTTGTATAACAAGTTGTTGTCATAGGCTTGTGATCTTAATTCCTCTAATTTAGATAAATCCAACCATCTTCTTTTTCCAGCCTCATCATAATCCAAATGACATTTCTTGATCGCCCAGAGTGATTTATGGTTAATCTCAATGGGTAAATGGCATGGCTTTCTATAGACTAATAGGTATGGGCTCATTCCTAAGGGTGTGCGGAAGGTTGTATGGTAGGCCCAAAGAGCAGAAGTTAAGTGTTGAGACCAGTATTTACGATCATAGAGGACAATTTTTTGGAGTATGATATTGATTTCTTGGTTTGACAGGTCATCCATTCCATTTGTCTGTGGGTGATAGGCGGTTGAGACACGATGTTCGACTCCATTATTCTTAATTTAATTCTTTACTGAAGCATTCATAAAGTGGGTTCCACCATCACTAATGCCCACTTTTGGCAATCCAAATCGAGAGAAAAGGTTAGTCAGGAATTTGACAACAACGGCGCTATCAGCAGCACGAGTGGGAATGGCTTCAACCCAATGGGATACATAGTCAACATCAAGTAGGATGTGTTGATAGCCTTGTGATGTGGTGAAAGGTCCCATGAAGTCTATTCCCCAAGTATCAAATATTTCGACTATATGTACGGGTTGGACGGGCATCATGTTGCGTCGGGTCATTGTTCCATTGGTCTGACAGGCAGGACAAGATTGAGAAAAATGATGGTTATCCTTAAAAAGTGTAGGCTAGTAGAAATCACATTTTAAGACCTTAGCGGTTGTGTGCTTCCCTGAATGGCGTCCTCTACACCCAGAAGTGTGGCAATGAGATAAGAGACTAGAGACTTCAGATTCAGGGATACAACATCTCCAGATTAAATCAGTGCCCTCTTTGAAGAGAAGAGATTCTTCCCAATGATAATATCGAGCTTGGGCCTTGTTTTTGTCTCTCTTATATTTCATCTAGTCATCAGGAAATGTGGAAGTGGCAAGTTAATTGACGATGTCCGTATACCAAGGGAGTTGAGAGACAGACACTATATTCTCATCAGGAAAACTTTCAGAAATTGGGACCACATTATTGGTTGGTGAAGATGATGAGGGGAGCCTCGATAAGTGATCAGCTACGATATGTTTTGCTCCTGCTTTGTCTCGGATTTCTATGTCAAATTCTTGTAGAAACAACACCCACCTAATCAGTCTAGGCTTGGCATCTTTCTTTGTGAAGAGGTATTTGATAGCAGAGTGGTCTGTTTAGATTATGATGTAGGACCCTAAGATGTAAGATCAAAATTTCTCTAGTGAAAATATCATAGCCAGCGGTTCTTCCTCAGTCATAGTGTAGTTCCTTTGAGCATCATCCAGGGTCTTGCTGGCATAGTGGATGGCATAGGATTTTCCATCTTTCCTTTGACCCAATACTGCCCCAACAACATATTCTGAAGTATCTCACATGATTTCAAATTCACAGTTCCAATCAGAGGGCTGTAGTATGGGTTCTTCAATGATCATTTTCCTTAGTATATTAAAGTACTCGATGCTTCCTTGGTGAATGTGAAATCTTGGTCATTTTCAAGTAGTTTGGTGAGAGGGCGGGAAATTTTAGAGAAATCCTTGATAAATCAGCGGTAAAAACCGATGTGACCTAGGAAGGATCGAACTCCTTTTATATTCGTGGGTGGGTATAAGTGGGTGATGGTCTCAATTTTCGATGGATCCACTTCCATCCCCTTCCTTGACACAATATGGCCCATCACAATCCCTTGCTTCACCATGAAGTGTGATTTCTCCCAAGATAATATCAAGTTTACTTCGATGTATTTTTGTAGGACTCCATACAAAAATCCGAGTGTTTCCTCAAAAGAGTCCCCAAAACTAGAGAAATCATCCATAAATACTTCCACGAAATCTCCGATCATATCGGTGAAAATTCCCATCATGCACCTTGAACGGTGACTATGACATCCTCAAAAAGTCACATTGGTCTCTTCACCGAATGATCAACCGTTTGTAAAATCATCGAGACAAGTTTTAGTTTCCCTAAGGCAAAGTGCTCTAAGATAGTAGTAGGGAGGAGATTAATTGAGGTGCCATTATCCAATAGAGTGAGCTCGAAAGTCAAGTTACCAATTGTGATTTTAACCAAGGGTGCCCCTGGATCGTTCTTCGTGGTGGGCAGGAATAGGGAAATGACATTTGACATGGCTTGTGGAAGACATACTTTTTAGCCTCTTCTTGATCTTTCTTATTCTTTCCCTTTTATTTCCACTTTGGTGTACATTTTTCCTTTAAGAAGCGGAAGAAGGCTGGGACTTGTTGAGGGCTTTTAGAGTGGGATTTCGATGACAATGTTTGAGAATAGTTTTTCTAGCTCTGGATCGATGGTGGATGATCGAGTCTTTCTTCGGTAAAGAGCTCTAGGAAAGGGGATGGTTTTGGTTGGGGAGGAAGGAGGAAGCATGGCTGTCTCAGTTGGTTCTTCTTCACCATCAATTTCTTCTTCAATTTCTATTTGATCCTTAAAAGCAAGCAGTCTGGTGAAAGCAGATGTGGTTTTCCTGTTTCTTAGAGTTACAACATTAGAAGATTGGTTTAAACGTGTTGGGGTTTTAAAATTCACTTGATTCCTAGGCGGTTGTTGTGTGGTCCCTTGGTTTGAATGGTTTATCCTAGGAGGTGTGAAAAATCCTTGATTTTAGTTTTAGAAGCCAGGTGGTGAAGTGAAAGACCTGACAAGTGGTGGAGTTTGGAGTACTCCAGATGAGCTAGCCTTGTTGGTGTTGGGATTTGGCAAAGGTTGAGGTGATAAGGCTGGGATGTAAGACCTGATCTCGACAAATTGTCGGGCATTCTCAGAATTGGCTTGTTGTTGAGCTTCTATGGCCCGTTGTTATGCTATGGCAAGCTGTTGTATAGCTTGAGCCAAGGCATCAAAATTTACAGCAATAGTATGTGGTTGGGTCACTGGTGGTGCTATCGGTTGTCTAGGCTGGTGGTGGTTGTTGTATTGTCCTTTCCTCCTAGTATTTTGTTGTTCTCTCCATCCTGAATGTTGGGTATTTGAATATGACCCTCTTTGATTTCTTTGTACCCAATTCACAGTCTCAGGGGTCATGTCTTGATTATAGGTGAATGGGGTGTGGCTAACTTCTTAAATGATGGGGTTAGAAATGACACCACAAACATTGTTCGAGACATTGTTCATAGACAAATTTCTTATGGATTGGGCCGTAAGGTCCATTTGCATGGAGAGAGTTTCCCATTTATCATTGTTTTCCTCGATCAACTCAGTGATGGTTTTCTCTTCGTTGACTCTGTGTACTGGTTTCACATGGCCGCTATATTGTTCGATGGAAGAGTTGTTCTCTGAGTTGTCAGCCATGTTCTCAAATAATGTCCATACAAAGTGTTCATCATGGCTAATATAGGTACCATCACATGATCCATCTATGACTCTCTCGAAAGATGTGTCTATGCCCTCATAGAATAGTTGAACTAATTTTCTCTTCGGGATTGCATGATGAGGGCATTTCCTAAGTAATTCTTTGAAGAGTTCCCAAGCCTCGTGAATGGGTCTGTTGGTCTTCTATTTGAGGAAGATATGTCTTGTCTCAGGGCATTGATTTTTCCTATGGGGAAGAATTTTTTTATAAAGGCTTCTCTCAAGGTATCCCATGAAGTGATAGGGGTCTCATAATTCCTTAACCATTGTTGAGCTCGTTCTTTTAGAGAGAATGTGAAGGACTTCATGTAGATGTACTCTCTTTCTATCCCGGGGATACAATATGTGTCACAAGTTTTTCGAAAGTCTTGGATATGAAGAAAAGGTTCTTCACTTTCGATTCCGTAAAATTTTGGGATCAGAGGGATGGATGTAGGTTTGATTTCAAAATCTGCTACCTCAGGTGGGATCTGGATCCAATGAACTAGATCTTCAAGGGTCAGATTGTAATGTGTGCTTATGGGTGGTCCCCTATTCAGAGGAGCTATGACTCGGTGAATGGTGGAATTTTCCTCTCTCAGATGTTGTAATTGTTGGAGGATGAGGTCCATGGGATTCGGACGGTTTTCTTCTCCCATATCAGCAATATCGAGTGTGCTCTTAGATTTTTCACTCGAACAAGATGCGTGAGATTTTGGTCTACAGATCTGATCGTAATCTAAGGGTTGTTGCAATGGATTTTTCAGACTTACGATCTAGCATATACAACACAAACACAACACAAGTTGTTGATTCACCAATTCATATAAAAATTACCGTAGAAACGGTTAACTTTTCGAATTTAATTTAGTGATTCAACAAATGTTATCAGAGAATTAAGAGTCCTTAATGAAGAGGTGGGTGTGGAAGATTGTGAGAAATCGATATCCAAATCCGGCTGGAGAATTCAGGGTGCGGTACTCAGATCAATGATCTGTTCTTCCCACAAGAACATGTGCCCAACGCGTCGAGGAGTTACGATTTCTCTCTGCAATTCGACGTAGCACCAGGGATTTTTGTCTCTATCCTAGGGTTCTATGTGCGTGTGAGTTTTGTGTCAATCACCATGTGCATCAAACAAGCACTCAATTTTTGTCCGCTTTCGCTCGGATCACTGCGGTGATCTTTCAAGCTTATCTTTTTAATGTGATCAAGCACGATTTTGGTGGTCTTTGAATTAGGCTATTAGAGGGAGAAGACCACAATTCGGAGCACAAACAAATGCAAAAATTTAAAAACCTAAAATGTCTAAGAGAAAGAGAAGCTCACAGTGCCTACACATCTGGCACTAATCCGTAATTTTTTGTCTAGTTGATGGCTAGCTTCTCCTAGAAGGAGGGGGGAAGAAATTACAAAAATTGACTAGGAAAATTACAAGTTTGCTACTAAATAAAAATGCAAAAATCGCCGCCTTCATTTTTCTTTTCTTTTCATAATCCAAGTACCTGAAAAAAATTGCAAGGATTAGAAGATGAACAATATGATAAGAACGAAGAAAGAAAAATTGCAAATGTTGCCTAAATCCTCGACGACAGCGCCAAACTGTTGACAAGATTTTTACATGGTTTATAAAGTTTATTTTACCAAGTCGTTGTTATTCCACGAAAAACCGCAATCAAACAAATAATATTACAACTATAAGCATGTTGGAAAAATATGAGTTATATAGTGCAAGTAGAGGTTCGTATCAGCAGAGACTAAGCAAACTCGCTATTTTTGTTTTCCTTAAAAAATAATTTAAATTGTAATCTCTTGCAATGGAAGGAAAATTACGAGAGAATGTGATCGATGATGAAAAAACTTCCTATGACTTAGAGTAAGCAAATTCTGGTATGAGTGAAACTACGTAAGGAAGTGGGGGTTGAATCACGATTTAATATCGAAAAATGAGAGTCACTTGCAATTTTTTAAGAGAGACTAATGACATATAAAACTTGCAATGCAAATACTTTTAAGAAAAATTATAGTTGAGAATAGCTTACAAAAAAAGTTGTTCCTTCAAATTAAACTTAAACATATTAACTAAGGTAACAAAAATGCAAGTGACAAATAAAGTGATAGAGGGATTCTTCTCTAGGTAGCAATGGAGTCACGAGACGATGATGGGACTGGATGTACAGAGATGAGAATGAAGACGAGCGTAGAGATGGTCACACATGCGGATGCATGAAGATGGCCCCATGTTGTTGCCAGATAGGAAGAGGGAAGTGGCACACGGTTGTGTCAGCCACAGGTGGTTGTATCTAGTCGGCGGGAGATGGCACAATGGAGAGAGGAATGACTGGCCGTTATGCATGTGGCGAGGAGGAGGCTGAAGTGCCACTCAACCGTGCGGCCAAGAGGAGGAGGAGTTGGCCGACGACCAAGGCTAGAGAGGAGTACCTACAAAGAGAGTTAGAAAAGCAACATAATAAGAGTGAAGTATATGGGAGAGGAGAGGTATAGAAAAGAGGGAGAGAAACGGATAGGGAGAGGGAGGAGATTTTTTTGCATATGAGGAGGACCCCAAATATATAGATGAGTGCTAGTGGTCGTCTTCACGTAAATAAAGACAAAATGCAATCAATGCATGCATGGGAAATGCAATGGGAGTTATACGTATGGTGAGGCCCCAGGCATGGGGATTGTGAGGTTTGGGGCTCCATGTGCATGAGAAAGAGAATTGTGGTGCCCCATGTACAACCAATAAAGAAAGGATACATTACCTTTAAGCCCCTCTCCATTTCTTTGCAACAAAATATGTGTAGAGCCAAATTGGATGTATAAATGTGTGTGGTTGAATGTGATGTTTTATTTAGTGACCATGCAATTTTCGTTAGGATACAGAGAGTATTTAAATGATTAATTGAATGATTGGAATGTCGTATTATATAATTAATGTAGAGGAGAGGATTTGTTCATTTAAATTAATTGTGCATTTTAGAGGTGGTTTTCCCATTGTATTTATAGAATAAATAATATCTTGGTTAAGTGGTATTGAGGTGTATGTGTCTGGTATTAATGGGATTCTTCATGTAATTTGTATGGTATTATACCAGCATAATATGTAATTATCAAATAAGATAATGGATCTTGGTGAGTATAGCTATGTATCTCTTAGAGCTTGACCAGTGTAGCCATGTCTCCAGCTATAAGCTTCCCTGAGATGAGACAATGTATAACATACGATTTGCTTATTCAAATATATATACTCTAACATGCATTTTATTTTCAATCAGGCATGCCCTTTTTTTCTAGTTTTTTGCAATTTTGACGACATACATACATACATACATACATACATACATATATATATATACATATACATATATATATACAACATATCTACAAGGTGCAGCATGTACATAAGGTGTTTTTCCTCTTGAGCCAGTAGACTATACCTCATTTGAAGCATTATCACAACCCTATGACATCCTATCGTTAGACCTCAATGCTACTAGACTAGGTTGAGATGCACTTCCCTCCGTATAGGAAGACGGATGATCCCACTAGTTTTTATGCACCCGTGTTCTACCCAAAGGATTATGCCCCCTCATCACCTCATACATGAAGAGCTACATGTGGAGTGTTTATCCAAGTTAATGCCAACGTATAGAAGAATCATGCATGTGTTGTGAAATATTCTACTTAGACCAATCAAGATGACATGTGAACATAGTCATGTGGACTCAAAGAATTAAGTCTATAGGACTTGAAAAGTCTCAATTGTAGTTATTATTTCATTAACCATATAAAGCTTAGGGAGAAGTTTGCAATTATCCCACACATACACGTGAGGACATATGTGACTCAAATTCAACTGGACTGAAATGCAAATAAAAAATACAAGGTCCTTACTGCAAATTGTTTTCAACTACATCTTACATTTATTGGGATAAATAATACTAGCAAAAAGTATGAGTGTAAAAAGGAAATATAGCCATAGCAGGCATTGGCGATACATGGCACTAGCAGGATCTAACGGCGCTGGGCTCGATGCTGACGTATGGTTCTGATGACGTCTAGAAGGAATCTGACTGCTCAGGGAATGTCAGGGACGTGCACTCAAATGGTGGTTTGGAAATGATCTGATGTCTGTAGCTAAAGAGTGAGCGCGCGCTACATATCTGATGACAACCTGATCAAACTATCGGATTTTTGGTGAGGATCGACGATCTCGATTAAATTTGGGATGCGAGCTCCTCATTTGATGGACGTAAAAGGCTCTAGAAAGAACATGAAGAAGGAGGATCAGATCGAACTTCAGTAAAGAAAATTTGGGGCTACAATGCTCTGATCAGATCATTACAAGGTCCGACACCTTCCTAAATGTGCTCCGTGTTGAGTGAAAGCCGCAGATGGCTCAACAAACAACTAGATATTGATATGGAAGCTGGAGAACCTAGAGCTACTCCGCTACTTAACAACAACACGAATCGAGCTCCATACTCACACCTGAACCTACTAGGAGTATCGTGGCTCTAAGGCAAAGTCTCGGCCAGGGGTCATTGGCATAGAAAATAAAAGAAATGAAGGGGAATGGGATGCAAACTCTGGTGAATATGGAAGATGGAGGTCCAGGCCTGAACTCACTTCGACGAGCAATATTAAGGATGATCAGATTTCGTAAGAAGATGAAAGTGGTTATAGTGGAAACATCGATGCAGATGGGTGTGGAAAATGGAGTTCTGACCTTATGGTCGGAGCAACTCTAGCGAAAGGTGGCTGATGTATTGACAGAATGAACCGAGTGAAAAGGAAAGGGAGAGAGGTATACCTGAGGGTGCTAATGTGATTGACGAAGAGAAACAGAGGTGGAAGCGAGGTCGTGGACTCAACTCCGATGCGGAAGGCAGAGGAATCTAAACGCGGTGGAGCTTCTCCGGCCACGTACAAGATGCATTCAACCTGGTTGTAATTAGGGCACCAAAATGGTCTACATGAGTCCTATCACTACCATGGAGATAAAGGTGGAGAGAAATGGTGGCGAGGAATGAGCTAATTTGTGAAGCAAATGGGAACAAATGTTTTATAGGTAGTCCCAAAGATCTAGAAAGATCGAACAAGGATGCGAAACCCTAAGGGGATTCAGACATGTCTAGGGATCCTTGACGACCACAAATCTATAGGGAAGAGAAGGGCCTGCAATCCAAGGAAAGAACTGATGGATTCAGGCGAGAGAATATTGAGAAATCAGGGCCGACGAAGGGGAGTCAGGTCGGACCTAGTTGAAGGAAGAGTAGATCCGGGTTAACAAACACGAGTCGACCAATCATCATTCAAGATATAGAAAATAAAAGAAAAATAAATTAAAAATAGTAATTTATTTTAAAATAAAAAATTATAAAAACACAAATTTTTAGTTATTTATAAGCAATTTTTCTGTTATTTTTAATAATTTTTAATAATAAATATATACATTATATACATTATATATTGTTATGCATATGTATAATATGCGTATTATATATGTCCATATTTTTATTTTATTTTTTTTACAAAAATACAATGCAGTTTATATTTTATTTATTAGAAAAATAATTTAAAGTGTATAAAAACATTTTTATTTGGTTTTTACAAATTAATAGGTATTAAATAATTAGGTATTACGTATAATATATAAATGTTTGGCAATTTGTATAATGAAAAGATGATTTTATTTTTAATTTAATTTGTGTTTTATGATTTATATATAGTATAAACATATACAAGTGTCAAAAATACAAAATATATACAAATAACTTACACAAGAAATAAATAAATGTATACAAGTATAGATGTTGTACATTTGTACACATTATTATTTTGCAGTTATTTTTATGATTTTCATCTCATTTTTATTTAAAATTTGATTAACAAAATTAGGTTATTTTGAGATTATTTTATTTAGTATAAAGGTGAACAATATGTACAGGATGAGTAGTGATGAATATACACTGAATAAGTACCCTATCTCTCCATACTTTATTTCTCGTCATCAGGTTAATATTTGGCCTTCTATCGGTGTTCGGGGTAGTATGCTTTTATTGCATAAATATATCCTTATTTTCTTCTTTTTCTTTTACGTTTGGTTTCTTCTTCATTCTTTTATTTTGGTCAAAAAGAATGTTAATTACACAATATCAAGAAAGGCATCCACATTACTAATTTATTATATTTGATATTTATTTATAGGTATTTTGCATAGGTGATGAATGTCCATTTCATCACCTTTATTCTATCATTTTGGCCTTAAAGACCCTAATAAATGCATGTAAATACCCTTACTTTGCATAAATTAACATTCATTCATTGTTGTATAAATACTGTATAAATATTGTTTTTAATGCCAAAATTATAGAATAAAGAAAATAAAAGAAAATGAATAAAATATCAAAGATATTTTATGACCCTAAACCTTGAGACCTAGACATCTCGATGATGGTCGGTAAGGAATAAAGTAGGGAGAGATAAGAGCAAAAAATAGCACACAAATCTTATTTATAATTCATTCTTTATTACTTATTGGGACTCGTTTTATTTTTCACTTTTTATACTTCAATAAAGAAACTTTGTATATAAATGCTGTAGATAATAAAATGTAAAGAAATACAAAATTGATTTCATACAAAAATAATATATAGAATGAAAGTTATACTATGAATAAAATTCCAAAATCCCAACTTTCCAGAACCATATTTCCCAAAAAAACTCAAAATATATCAAAATCAATTTAGTTGCATATAAAATTTAATAAGTTATTTAATGTAGTTGGTTTTATATTTTTTGGAGTTGAGCTTTGAAGGTTAGGTTTTGGACCCCTATTGTATAATATACCCGATTAAATAATCATTTTATCCATTCTTTATTACTTTTATATTTTTATATTTTTATAATTTTGTTAATATTATTTATAATATACATAAATATTAAAAATAAAAGAACCACAAATAAAATATTTAAATAAAATATTTAAATAAAATACATAGATGAATATAAAATATCTTTACCTATATAATAAGCATATATATTTATTGAAATTTAAATATTATATCAGGAAAAATATAATGAAATATATTTAATTATTTAATATTAAGTTATAAATATATAAAATACAAAATACAAAATACAAAATAAAAATAAAAGACAAAAAACATAGATAAATATATTTACATATTAACCCTAAAAAGCAACTTCTAATTATATTCCTCTAAACAATAAACAAAAATCATAATAAAATACCTTATAAAATAATAAACATTTTTTCATTTTATAATATAAAAATAATAAAATCATTTATTAGTTTTTATCGAATTTCTAATTGTTTTCAGGCTGCTTTTTTCGGGTTGGTCCATGTGTTCCAACGTGGTTGCGGGGATGGTTGACACTGGTCAACTCCTCTGACCCGCCCTATAGCCCATGTCAGACTTCATTTCCACCTTGATTTCTTCCCTTTTTGGAGCTCGACTATTTCACCATTTCGTGTTGATTCCTTCTACACTTTTGTCCTCGATCCTTGGTGATTCACGCCGGCTCGACTCCTCGAGTTGCGGACCATTGAATCAAGCATCTTCCCTTATTCTTTGAAGCATCCAGTCAACCTGTACATAACACCCATCTATCCTCCCTTCCTCGATTTGAACCTCCTGTGACCAAGCTTGGACCTTCCTCTTGTGCTCCGGATAGACTCCGGTGATAGGGGAGCCTCCAATAACCTCGAGCGAGGTCCGGCGAGGCCAAGGCGGCTTCCACCCCCATCTCCACCGACCCTCTGCTTTGAGGTACCTATCTCGCAACCCCTATGTTGCACGAGGTCCATTCATTGGTTATGTAGCTTAGTATTAGCCTTAGGTTTAATTTCTAGCATTTATTTGCACCTTTTAGTCACTTAACCTTACCATTCGTAGTTTGTCATAATCGAGCTCTAGCAAACCTCTCCACCATGTTATGTCAGTTGAACGACTCACCAAACCACCTCACTTCACTTCTGATCGCCTTCTCCACCTCTGTCCACCTCCAAAAGCCCTCGACTCCCTCTGGATCGAGACCTCGGCGCTCCACCTCCACCCTATGTTGGAGATGCCTTCGCCCAAGCTATCCCTTCCTCATTTCAACACCTGGAGGGTCGAGGCATTTTTCCCTCGACCCTCTTAACCTCTCTTGCAGGTATCTGGAGCAAGGAAGCCATCTGAGAACGAGTTTGCGGTTGGCCGGAGATACCTGGACCACCACTTTTACTCTGACCTCGTGGTGGTGCTCCGATGTCCCTCCACCCTTTTTGATGCCTCTCGTCATTAGAGGACACGTGTAGGAACACATTGGGTCATTTTGGAGCAGTAAAGAGCATCAAAGGGGTGTGGTCTCGCCACGAGAAGTTTGCCCCAGCAGTGTTCTTCCCAGTTCATCGACCAGCCTCCTCCGTCATTAGAAAAACCCCTATTCTTGAGGGTATACAATAATTTTCAGATCGGAGCACACATCACCTACTGATTCCCTACCGAAGATCTAATCTGGAGTACTTGTTGGGAACCGTCATCTTGCGGCGAGGGGACGACACGTGGCAAGTGAAGATTAATCTAGTCATTGGCCTGCACCATATGACTTGGTGTTTTGCATGTTTAACCAATCATTTTTGTATTTAATAATTAACACTTACACTTTCATCTACCTTTATTAAGTTTTGCAATTTTTGCACCTATGCCCCTCGTACTTTCCTAATATGTTAATAGGTCCACACTATATCACCTCACGTGACCCCCCACATGATGCAACATTTTTTAAGAGTACTCTCACAGATCTTGGATTTTGTAGTAGGTTCAGAAACATTTTAATTACGTTCAATATTTTTGGAAAGTAGCAAGTTGGCCCGTGGACTTAATTTTATTTACAAAAATAACCGACTAGTATTCTTGTTTCTCTTTGTTGTCTCCATTTACTTAAAAATGGTTATTGTACTCAAAAAATTCCAAAAAATTAGGATAGGCTCCTAGATGCTTGAAGATTCATGCCCATATTTTTTATAGCATTTTCAAATTTTTATCTATTTGTTAAAAATAAAATATCCCTTTTATTCCATGTCTAGCTTATGAACCCATAAAAAATAAAAAGTTTTTGAAAATTTCCAAAAAAATAACTTTCTTATTTTTTAATTATTTTTTAACTCCAGACCAAAAATTCCTTAAAATAGAAAAGGAAAATACCTAAAAATCGAAAAATCCCTAAAACCCTTATAAAAATCAATAAAATCCCTAAAAATTCCCAAATATTATTTTCTATCTCTAAATTTTCTGCATATTATTATTAAATTAAAATTGATTTGGAAAATTTAAGTCTTCATTTTATATTTTTAATTCTCATTTCAATTTTGACTATTTATTTTTACCCTGATTTAGGGTATTTTTACTTTGATATATATATATATATATATATATATATATATCTGTGTGTGTGTGTATGTATGTATGTATGCTTGCATATATATAAGCAAAATTCTCTAAAAAATTACAACAAAAAGTAAAATTATTTAAAAACCCAAAATATTTTATTTTATGTATTTTGACTCTTGCTTTTTGTATTTATAATTATATTAGCTTATATTATATATATAGCCTATATTACTTATTTTAAAAAGAAAAGAATAAAAATTCAAAAAGGAAATATAGAAATATAAAATAGGAACAAAATACAAAAATATAAAACATAAATAAAATTTAAAAATAAAAAAAAATAAAAAAACCCATAAAAAAGAAATATAGACAAAGACTGACAATCATCCTTTGTACATCATAACCCAATCTATCTAGTTTGATCCCTATATACGACACTCTACATACTTTAACTATACACACATTTTGTAGAGTTAAATAAAATAAGTTTTAGCTCCACATTTTTATTTCATTGCTTGATATAAAATTGTGGGTTAATTATTGAGCAATTGGTTTTTCGTGAGCGGTCACCACAGCGAATGTCTCTCTTCCTTATGTGAGACAAATTTAAACCCTTGCAAAATACCGATTATCAATAGGAAATTTTGCAAAAATAAAATTATAAAGGATGTGAATCATGGATTCATCATTCTCCTATACTTTACCTTTGTAAGTAACCTAGCAAACACTTATTTGAAAAAGAAGTTATAAAGAAATAAAGAAAAGAAAAGGCAAAGAACATAGAACAATATGGATTATTAAACGTATCTCATAAAATTGGATTATGGAGCTCGGTCAGATCTTTGGATCAATAGTTTGGCAAAACCTTATTGGGAAATGGACTTAGAACCAAATAGACTCTAAGTTCCACAAGACTGCTATTCAAGTCACTCCAACCGTCAGGTCATACCAAGTCTACATACACAAACTCTTATGACTATGAATCTTTACTTGTACTGTGTAAGTGATATATAGCTCCCCACCTCAAAAATGGCAAAGAAACAACCTCCCTTAACAAGGTAACTCTAGTCCCCATGTCTAGCAACTCTTTCCTCGAAGACCGGGATATTCTCTTATATGTTCAAGTGCAACTAGCTCAAGAAGAGGGGAAAGAAGAGAATTGATCGTCGCCGGAGCCATGTATCCCTTAGAGCTTGACCAATGTAGCTAAGTCTCCAGCTGTAATCTTCCTTGAGATGAGACAATGTATCACATAAGCTTTGTTTATTCAACTACGTGCACTTTGGCAGACTTTTTTTTAATCAGGCATGTCCCTTTTTTGGAGTTTTTTGTATTTTTATGACTATACAACATAACTACAAGATGCAGCATGTACATAAGGAGTTTTTTCGATTGAGCCAGTAGACTATACCTCTTTTGAAGTATTATCACAACCCCACGACATCCTGGCGTTAGACCTCAATGCCACTAGACCAGGTTGAGATGCACTTCCCTCCCTAGAGGAATACGGATGCTTGCACTAGTTGTTACACACCCATGTGCTACCTCAAGCCAAAGTATTCTGCCCCCTCACCACCTCATACATGAAGAGCTACGTGTAGAGTTCTTATCCATGTTAAGGCCACTTCCTAGAAGAATCATGTGCGTGTCGTGAAATATTCTACTTAGACCAATCAACATGACATGTGAACATAGTCTTGTGGACTCAAATAATTAGAATGCTAGGATCTGAAAAGTCTCAACTCCAGTTCCTATTTCATTAACCAAACAAAGTTGAGGAGTTTGCAATTATTCCACAAATACACGTGAGGATACACATGACTCAAATTCGATTGGACTGAAATGCAAATATAATAAATATGAGGTCCTTACTTCAATTTGTTTTCAACTACATATTACATTTATTGGACTAAATGGAAATAACATAAAATGAGATGGTAAAAAGTAAATACACCCGAGCAGGTGCTAGCGACACATGGAACTAGCGGGATCTGACGGTGTTGGGTTCGGTGCAGGTGTACAGTTCTGATGACATCTGGAAGGAATCTGACAGCTTAGGGGATGTAGGGGAGATACAGTCAGATTGTGGTCTTGAAATGATCTGATGTCTCTGGTTAAAGTGTGAACATGTGCTACAAATCCAATGAAGACCTAATCAAACTGTCAGCTTTTGGGTGCGAATCGAAAATCACGATCAAGTCTGGGATACATGCTCCTCTTCCGACGGATGTGAAAGTCTCTAGAAGAACACAATGAAGGAGGACCTGACCAAACATCAATCGAGGAAATCTGGCGTTACAATTCTCTTATTGTATCCTTACAAGATATGACACCTTCTTGAAGTTGCTCCCCATCGAGTGAAAGTCTCATATGGCTCGACGAACAACTGGATTTCGATCGGGAAGGTAGAGCACCAAGAGTTGCTCTGCTTCTCAACTGGGACACGAATTGAGCTACATACACACACCTAAACCTTCAAGGAGTATCGTGGATCTAAGGCGAAGCCTCGACCAAGGGTTATTGGCAGAGAAAATGAAAGAAACAAAGGGGAATGCGATGTGAACCCGGAAAATATGGAAGATGGAGGTCCATCCTAAACTCTCCCCGACGAGTAAGATTTATGATGATCATATTATGTAAGAAGATGAACATAGTGATAACACAAAGATTGGTGCAAATGGGTGTGGAAAATGGAGTTCTAACCTGATGGACGAAGCAACTCTAGCGAATGGTGGTTGATGGATCGTTCGAATGAACTGAGTGAAAAGGAAAGGGAAAGAGAGATACCAGAGGATGTTGTTGTGATCAGAGAAGAGAAACGAATGGTGGAAGCAAAGTCATGGACTCAACTCCGATGTGGAAGGAGGAGGAGGCTAAACGCGACGGAGCTTCTCTGGCCACGTACAAGTTGTGTTCAACCTGGCTGTAATTCGGTCTCCAAAAAGGTCAACCAGAGTATTTTTACTACCCTGTAGACGAAGATGGAGATAAATGATGGTGAGGAATGACCTACTCTGTACTACTAAGGGGAAGAGATGTTTTACAGGCGTCCCAGGGGTCTAGAAAGATCGAGCAAGAGCGCGAAAACCTAGCAGGATCCGGACCTGTCTAGGGATCTGTAAGGATCACATATCTATATGGAAGTGAAGGGTCCGTAATCTAAGGCAATAGCTTGATGGAGTTCGGTAGGATAATACAAAGAAATCGGGTCCGGTGAAGGGGAGTCGGGTCAGACCTTGTTGGAGCAAGAGTCGACTCGGGTCAACAAACTAGGTCGACAAGTCAACATTCATGAATATAAAAAATAAAAGAAAATGAAACTAAAAATAGTAAATGAATTTATAATAAAAAATATAAAAATAAAAATTATTAGTTATCTTGTAGAATTTTTTCTGTGATTTTTATATATTTTCAATAATAAATATATACGGTATATATAATATATATACTTTTATGTGTAGGTATAATATACCTAAATATTATATTTATTTATTTATTATTTATTTATTCTTTTTTTTCAAAAATACATTGTAGAATGAAAAGATTATGTACAATATATAAAGTGTATAAAACCATTTTTATTTGATTGTTACAAATTAATAATAGATATGAAACAAATACTTATTATGTACAATATATAATAGTTCACTAATTTGTACAATGAAAAGATGATTGCATTTTTAATTTAATTTGTATTTTATGATTTGTATATTATTATTATAATTATATATGTGTGTCAAAAATACAAAATATAAACAAATCATTGATAAAAGGAATATATAATGAAGGATAGGTGTTATACATTTGTACACATTCTTATTTTGTAGTTATATTTATGATTTTCATAAAATTATTATTTAAAATTTTATTAAAGAAATTAATTTATTTTGATATTATTTTATTTAGTAAATAGGTGAAACATATAGAGAGAATGAGTAATGATGAATATACCGTGAATAATGACTCCATATCTCCTTAATTTATTCATTGTTGATCAGGCCAATATTTGGCCTTCTCTCAGGGTTCGGATCAACATGCACTTATTGCATAAATGCATCCTTATTTTCTTCTTTTTCTTTTCCTTTTTATTTTCTTTATTCTTTTATTTTGGTCAAAAATAATGTTAATTATACAATATTAATAAATGCACGAAAAAGACTAATTTATTGTATTCAATATATATTTAAAGGTATTTTGCTTAGGGAATTTTACTAAAATAAAAGAATAAAAGATGTGAATTATGGATTCATCATTCCCCTATACTTTAACTTTATCAGTCCCATATCAAACACTTATTTAAAAAATAATAAACATAAATAATGAAAAGAAAAAGCAAAGAACATAGAACAATATTGATTATTAAACTTATCTAACATATACGTAGAACATATCTACAAGGTTCCACCAAATTAGTAATCCAGAGGTATGACTGAGCTCCATATTCCAATCTAATGAAGATAAGTTTAATCATCAACTTCGACTCTTTCTTTTTCTTGCTTTCACTTCTTTTTCAAATAAGTGATTGCTAAGGGACTAGAATAGGTAAAGTATAGGGGGATGATGAATCTATGATTCTCATTCTTTATTCTTTTATTTTAGTTTTACCTTTTAGTAGAAATAGATATAAATATATGTAAATACAATAAATTAATATTGTACATGTCCTTGTTATTATTGCATAATTAACACATATTTTCCTAAAATAAAAGAATAAAGAGAAAATAAAAATAAAGAAGGATGTCATTATGAAATAAATACAGACTGACCCAAACCTCGAGTGAAGGTCAATAATTGACCTGGTCGAAAAGGAATAAGTAGATGGAGATAGGGCATATTGTATAATACCTATATAAATAATATTTACACTTTGAGAATATCACTAAACATATGCAAATACTTTTAAATATAAGATAAAATAAAATAAAATTATAAACATAAATAAAAAATAAATAAAAAATTCCATTTTAGCCACGCCTTATATATTATATAAGATACTTATTTAACACCTTTACTTAATATTTAAAAATAAAATAAAAATCTATTATAATATTTAAATTATGTTATAAATAAAAAAATATAAAATAAAACATATTTTTGTAAAAATAATAAAATAAAATTACATGTATAGTATATAGGTATACTATAATTGTACATATTACATTATACTATATAAACCTCATCTATATTTTCAATAAAATAATTTAAAAAGCACAAAAAATAGTGTAAAAAATAATAAACAACTTCCATTTTCTTTAGATTTCATTTTAAAATCATTTTCTATTTTTTATTTAATATTATTTCATTTTGTAATTCCCTAATCATATTAGCCCACAAGGGGTTGTTGACCGTAAACCTTCTCCCCCATATGTGTCAGGCCCACCACTACTTCGCTGGAGCCTCTTCTCCCAATTATCACGCCTGACTCTGACTCCCATCCACCTTGATTTTCACGCCAGACAAGTCTTAGGATCTGCAATCCTCACAGATCCCTAAGCACAGTGGGATCTCCCTAGAGCTTCAAGCATACATCTGACCCTTTTAGAACCTGGGGAACCCCTATAAAGTATCTTCTCTGCCTTCCTAGCCCGCCAGCTCATGCCTCGCACCACCTTCCTCCGTAACCACCTTCAGAAGAGTGACATTCTTCTGTAGGACCCCTTCGGAGCTCGCTTTGGTTGTCGTTTGGTCGCAGCTCGCTCATGGTCGAAAACAATCGGTTGCGATTAGCCTTTTCTGCTACCCATAGAAGAAAGGCCATAACCCTATCACTCACCTCTGACTCACCTCACTGATCATGGTAGAGCACCGAGGTACTTCTCATTTCACTCACACGTACACTTTTACTTCTATTTGGTTCATCACAACTGTCGCAGTTCATTAGTTTCAAGCATCAGGTCTAATCCCCATCTCACACTTTTTGCTGCATCGATTTGTAAACAACTCCACATCCCATCTTCCCTCGAGACCTGAACCCCTTAGACTGAACAGATCGATCGAGATTAAGATCTTACCTCCATCTCCCATGTATGTCGGAGGTCCAACTTGCTCCCCCGTCAATTCTCTTCACCATTCCATGCAATAACTAGACTGGAGCCAAGTCTTCACGTTCATTACCCTTTGCAGGTTCTAATACGCGTGAGGTAACCCAACCAGAGACTCTACTGCTCAGGCAGAGCAGCTCTAGGTGGAGCACCACCGTCCTTGCTGATCTACCATTAACTACCCCATCCGAGGTCCCCAGCTAATGCGGAACATCCTCACAATAGTGTTAGACCCTTTAGCAACTTCGTCGGAGTTGTGGACCACCCTCCATGCTCAGTCGAAGTTCCCCCGAGATGAGTTCATCCAGCCTTTTCCTTTGTCGTTCGATCTGGAGTCACCACCCCAGATCTGATCCAAGCTGCTTGTTAGTGCATCATTCTGACCCTTAGATATGATCTAGACCCCATCTACACCGCATGCTCTTGTCAGCCCTGCAAACCATTAGATCAGACCTGATGCAGTAGATCTGACCGTACATCACTGACATACTCTGAGTCGTCGGATCCTTTTGTAGAGAGCCGTCAGAGCCATCAGAGCTCAACACGTAAGTCACATGCCATCAAGAGTATACTTCCACTTTACCCTGCATGTTTTTTTATTTAGCTCTAGTTCTATCATTAAAAGCTGTAGTTGAGAACTTTTGCAACAAAACCCCTGTAGTTTTTATATTTGCAATTTAGTCTAGTTAAGTTGTAGTCATACGTGTTTCTTGGTGTTTTTGAAAGTTTTCTCTAGAAATTTTCATCCGTTACAAAATGAATGTCATATTTTGGGAAATTGCATTCATGCCCATGTTTGCCCGATTCATGTAATACGCATGTATAGTATGGACAAATTGCATAGCAGCCCCCAATAGTTTTTGATCTTATTATTCCAGGAGCCCATAAACTTAAAATAAATACAGAAAGGTCCCTTTACACTATTTTCAATTGCATGTCTTTGATTTAGTGAAATAAATAATTAAATTACCAAAATATTACCCAAAAGTTATGTGTGACTCATGTTTGCATACTTTATTTGTGATGATTTTGTTGGTTACTTTCTTTACATCTTTCTATTTTAAAAATTCAAAAATCCCTAAAAAATATCTTGTTTGCCTTAGAAATTTCATAAAAATTCAAAAATATATACAAAAAATCTAAAAAATTATAGTAATAGTATTTTATTATCTTTAAGCTTAAGTATCATTTTTGTTCAAAAATATTTCCTAAAAACCAAACAAATACAAAATACTTGAAACTCATATAAAATCGTAGAAAATCCAAAAATTGTGATTTCTATCTCTGTTTGTAGATATTTACTTATATTTTATAATAAAAAAATACTTTCAAAGTTTTTAGCATTTTAACTACTTTTAATTTGCAAATTACCCATGGTTGCGTATTATTTGTCTTCTTTATCATTGTTTGATTTTTAGAAAATCACAAAAACAATTGAAAAATACCCAAAATCTTCCAAAAGCACTATAAGATATATAAAATCCAAAATATTTTTACTGTAATTTTGTGAATATGTTTTATTCTTTTAAAAATATAAAAGAGTATTTATGTGTGTGTTTTACTTATCTTCTAATATTGATGAAATATTCAAAATTTAAAAAAATTAAAAAACACAAATAAAAATCTTTTAAAATCAATTATACATGAATTCCTACGAGTAGTTTCACCTAATTTTAGCTAATATGGGAATAAGTACGGACCGTAAAATGGCTACATGTTACTTAAGGAGGGAGTCTTACACAGTGTTCTTTAAACTAGCCACTCCGCTAACTAAATACGGACCATTAATCGACTACCTATGTTCCCTCACTGAGAAGTAGCTAATCATTTTTATAGAATCAATAGTCTAAATAAGAATCTAGTCTTGGCTCTATCCTAATGTTCTTCTCTCACTCACTCGGTAAGTAAATCCGAATAATGAGGAGGTTATTCTCTCTAAAACAATGAGTGCGATCTTTACGTTTATTTTAGTGTCGAGTTCGTTTAGCGATCCTGATTTTATTGTGTTATCACTTTTTTTGGTATTTTTGAATAAAGACACATCTAACAAATTTTCTGATTTCCTTTTTCCCTAATTCCAAGAAAACAAAGGGTGGAAGATGGAAAATCTGATGTACGATGAGATCAATGATGCATGCATGAGATAGAAGGAGTAATTTGCTCTAGTAGTATATATGCAACATGATCCGTACATAAATTTAAAGACAAAAAATAAACTACCTATATGATGCACGAAGAAATTGCCCTAAACAATAACTTCTATAATGGGAAGAACAAGGCGCTAACTATTTAGAAGTGAGACTAAAGGTTGGGTCTTCGATGCCACTCGGTGTTCACCACAACGAGTCCTACCAGTGTTTTATGTGACCTCTCTCGGCACACGATCTCAAATCCAAATAATTAACAAATTATTTGACTAAGTCAAATCGAATTCTATAGGAACGAATATTCTATTAGGTGTTTGGACCTAATCACTACCTGGCTCAACTAAATAAAAGCCTATGTCTAGGGCTCACACACAGAAAATAAAATAAAATAAAGCTGGAAAGCTCAAATCCACAAGAAACAAAGTAAAATAAAGGTGATGAACACGACGAAGAAAACCTAGAGAGGTCCCTTGAGTGCACTGGCACTCAGGAAAACAGACCCCGAATGAAAATATCTAAAGTCTCTAACAATTATTACAAGTTTATACAAATGAAATAAAATGTGGGAAAATAAAATCTAATCTAAAACATTCTCCTACTCCAACTAAGTTGCTCTCTCCTGCCGGTTAATGTAGAACGCTCGACCTCTGCCAAGCTCAGGTGCGTCAGCTCTCCTAATAACGCCTTCGTTGCTCTGTAGGCCCTCAAAGCAAAAAGAAATAAGAGAATATGTTAGAATATATTTTATGAAAAATATAAAAAAACAAAATAAAATAAAGAAGAAAATAAAGAAACAAGAAAACAAGAAATAACAAAAAATCCTAACTACATAGTCGTGTTCCCCGACAATGACGCCATTCTTATGATACGACCAACTAACTCAGGTTAAGTTGATCAATTAATGCATCGTTGTCACCCAAATCAACTGAGTTGAAAATCACTAAAATTATTTAACCTCTAAAGAAATCGAATAAAGCAAGAAAGTGGTATAACTATTATTATTAACTTGGTATGGCAATCATGGTCGAACACAAGGAGAACAATTAATAAAATAGGTAGGTGGCTCAAAGAATCAAAGGATTTTTATTTTCTTTTTAGTGGTTTTATTTTTTTAAAAAATATTTAGTTTTTGAAAATGAGGCAAATAGAGGAGAAAAGGAAAGCAAACACTCTTTTTATATTTGTTGCATACTAAAAATATACAGGAAACTCAAGAGAAAATATTTTTAGGATTTGGATATTTTTCTAATGTTTTTGTATTTTTTGGAGAAATTTTAGATATTTATAGGATTTTCAAAATAATTAAAAATAATGAAATAAAGCAAACAGTGGGTAACCAACATTATTTAGCAAATGTAAAGTATCAAATATGTTGAAAAATATTGGTTATTAATTTTATCAAAAAAGTATATACAAATATCTACAAAAATGAACTAAAATCACAATTTTCATATTTATATTTGATTTTATATGATTTTTTTAAGATTTTTAGGTTTTTACAAATTTTTAGGTTTTTTATAAAAGCAAATGATGTGAAATATGGACAGGAATTCAAACCAATCAAAATAAAGATACTCTACCTTTTTTTAGAATTTTTAAGACTTTTTCGAACTTTTATGAATTTTCTAAAGCAAACAAGAGGTTTTTCTATTATTCTATCTTTTTAATAATAGTAAAGAAAGTAAAAATAGTAAACAAAATCACCATAAATAGAACACAATATCATGAGCTACATGTGGTTATTATTCAATTTTTGGAATTAATTTGTTATTTATTTCAATTAATAGAAAACCAAAAAATAAAATAATGCATATAGAGGATCAAAATGCAATTATTTCAAGTCTTGAGACCAAATATAAACACACTAAAAGTACGGGTGTCCCAGGTGCAAATAACCAAGAGCAATCGTGCACTTCCCGTGACAGAACCTTCATAGGGGCATAAATGCAAATATTAAAAACATCTTCTTTTTAATTAACCAAATAAAGCTAGGGGAAAGTTTTTACCTATCTTACAAATATACATGAGGACAAACGTGACTCAAACTCGGTTGGACTGAAATGTAAATAAAACAAATATGAGGTCCTTACTGTAAATTGTTTTCAACTACATAACATTTATTGGACTAAATTGGAAGAGCATAAAATGCGAGGGTAAAAAGGAAATATACCCCTAGCAAGTGCTCGTGACACATGGCACTGGCGGGATCTGACGGTGCTGGGCTCGGTGCAGGCATACAGTTCTGATGACATCTAGAAGGAATCTAATGGCTCAGGGAATGTCAGGGATGTGCAATAAAATGGTAATCTGTAAAAGATCTAACGTCTCTGGTTAAAGCATCAACGTGCATTGCAGATTCGATGAAGGCCTAATTGAACCCTTAATTTTTGGATGTGGATTGATGGTCTCGATTAAATGGGGGATGAGGGCTCCTCATCCAACAGACATGAAAGGCTATAGAAGAACACAAATAAGGAGGAGAAGACCAAACTTCAATAAAGGATGTCTGGCGCTACAATGCTCTGATCAGATTGCAATGAGGTTCGGTGCCTTCCTTAAGATGTTCCGCGTCGAGTTAAACCCTCAGATAGCTTGGCGAAAAGATGGATGATAACCGCCCCGCACCCTTAGTTAACTCGGTCAAATTAATGTCCGAATTAATTAATATGTTTCATTGCAGTCGGATACGAGGGGTTAATCAAAAACCACTTCTCAATTAATGTTAAGTTAATTTCAAGCGGCAATTTTTTTTACTTGGTGAAGTCCAAGGTCGAACTCAAGGAGGCAACTGTCTCCTTAGGTGAATTTTAGCAAGTGTCCGAGTGTTGATTTTCGAGGAGTAATTTTTTTGGTCTTTTTTTACTTTTTATGCAGACTTATGCGGAAAATGCAAGCCAATTTAACGTTTCAATTTAATTAATATATCAAACGAAGTCCAAAAATTATGAAATTGGCCATATGGTTAATGATGATGAAAATGACCTACACTAATTTTTTTGGAATTTTTTGACAGTGAATAAATTTACTGTGAATTAAATGAGCAGACAGAGTGATTTTCAATACTTAATTTTTAATAAATAGCAAACCACAATTTTTCTAAGAACTAAAATTATCCTAGATAGCTCTAATGATAAGGAATCCAGGAAAATTTACAGATCTTAGTTTCAAGGTGAAATGAATTTATTAAAATTAAATTAAGAAAATCACTCAACAATTTATTAAGGCCTCGATATGCGTGCTAATGACATGAGATTTTTGTGGTATGTTAAGAATACCGTCCTTAAGCTACTCTGAATTTTTGATGATTTTTGGAAGCACAGAGAATTAACTACAAACTAAAAGGTGTCACTGGGCAAAATATGTCAAAACTTTCACCAATTAATTCATTAATAATTCAACTGAAATTACAAAAATATGACACGTGGACCTATAGACAGAGGAAAAAACTCTCAACAAAATGCAATTTTTAGATTTGCAAAATGATGTAAAATGCAACCCAGGGATGCGTGCAAACACAGGGGTGTAAATGTAATACAGAAAAATAAAAATACAATAAGCAAATATGCAGACAGGGACTAAAATGCAATTACCTATAATGCGGGGGACTCTTGTGCAAATTCTCCACAGTGCACGCGCTCCACACGTGGGGTCTGCTTCACAGGGACCTCTTTGCAAATCTGGAAAGCTTCAGGGGCCTCTGTGCAATTTTCCCAGGCCGCACGTGCTCCTCACGTGGGCGGCCTAGGCTCGGAGAGGAGGCTCGGACGCCTTGGAGGTCTGAAGTGAGGTTCGTGCGACCCGAACCTAGGCTCGGAGAGGAGGTTCGGGCCGAGCCTACGTGGCGTACTGAAGGCCCTTGGATCAAGATGGATCCGAGGGGTGTCGGTTCTGACACGTGGCGTGACCTCGTGCCTTTGGATCGATGATGATCCAACGGCCTCTAGGCTCGATGAAGACGGCGACGTGGCTCGCTGAGGGCCGCTGGATCAGAGGAGCGATCGACGGTGGGAAGCTGCTGCGGTGAGGGGACGCGTGGCGATGTGGAGGCCGTTCGATCGATGTGATCGAACGACAGCTGCTCATCTGCTCCGACGATCCTCCACCGCCTGCGGAGGAGAAGGCGGGGCTCCGGCGAAAGTGTTGTAGCTCCGCCCGTCCTTCCTCGAGGCGCTGACGCTCTCCGTCTTGTCGGAGATATCCCAGAAGATGCGCGGATGGTCGACGAAACCTCCGGTGGCCTCAGGAGTGTCGGAGGGCGGCCTGAAGTTGCTGGCGATGAAGCTCGAGGGCGTCTCTGGCGAGCGTCCGTTCAATGAGTAGCAAGGTACCTGCAAGTGTGAAAGCTATAGCCGGAGCTTGTGCGTGTGTTTGTGAAGACGTGAGGATGGTTGGCGAAGCCTAAGGCGAAGGGAGGCGGTCGGGCGATGGAGCTCCGGCCAAATGGCGGAGCTGGAAGTCGATGGAGGTTGACGTGCGTCGTCGGAAGGTGCGGAGTAGTCAGCGAGGATGGGAGCTTCGACACGAAGCTCGGCGAGATGAAAGGGAAGCGAGAGAGTGACCGGTGACGGAGAATAAAATCGGAGAAAACAAAAGGAAAATAAGAAGAAGATCGGAGGAGGAATGGAGGGGTTTCACCTGGGGATTGGACTTCCTGCTTGAGGTCCAGGTCTTCGCTCGAGGGCCGGTGATGTCCCGAGCTCGTGCAGCTGCTCGTGGGAGTCGCTGCGACACGGCGGAGCTGCCGTGGATCTCGCCGGAGCTGATGCCCTTCGTCGCTCGATGATTCGTCGAATTGCTGTCACCAACTGGAGGATCAGAGCTCAGGGATGCTCTCTGGAGTGGCGGATGCGGCTGAAGGTTGCCGGTGGTGGAGTCTTTAAAGGATGGAGGTGGCAGCAGTGTTGGCGACGAGGCGAGGTTTGTGGGCGACGTGGGGCTTCCATGGTGGAGATCGTGGGAAGCGAGGGAGCTGGCGAGGGTGAGGGAGGAGTGCCCTCAATCGTGGTGGTGCTGGTGGTCGGAGAAGGTGAATGAGGTGCTTCCAAGAATAGGAAGGGGGCGCCCCTCCCGCAAGGCAGGGAACGTGGGAGAGAGGGGCGCCCGGAGGTAGGAGACGAGGTCTCCACCGTTGGATCTTGTGATCCAACGGTGGTGATCGAAGCGTGGTGGGCGGGTAGGATTAGATCGGCGGCTCGGTGATGAAGGGCTGTGGTGGAGCCACGTGGCACGCTACGAACGAAGCGCCATCGGGCGGTTTGGATGATACCGAGGGTCTGATCAAGCGGTTGAGGGACGCCAACGGAGGAGCGGCTGAGATGGGCTCGATCAGATGGTCCATATGTCGCCACGTGGCGAGCTCTGGAAGAGGCGCGGACGAACGGTGATGATCAAGGGGCGGAGAAGATCAATGGCTGAGGCAATAGGCGCGCGTGGACACAGCGGGGCCATTGGATCTGAAGCGCGATCCAACGGCTGAGAATGCAGGCGGATGAGGCAAGGGAAAGCGGGCCGCGTGGCGCAACCAGAGGGCGCCACGTGGCCTGCTTTGAGTGGCTGGAAGAAGATACATGTGTAAAGAGAAGAGGGGGCCGAATTTGGAAAAACTCAAAACATGAAAGTTGTAGATCTCGATGAGATCTACAAGTTTCATGTTGACCAAAGACGGAGATGAGGTCAAATATGATACATAAATACAAAGATACAATTATATACCTATGTAGTATACAAAGTGGCCCAAAAACCCAACTTTCTCATACGAGCTCCAAATTTAAATGAAATTAGTCTCATTTTAAAGGTCTTTTAATGTGTAGTATTCTAAGAATAAGTAGACCTAATTCGGAGTTTGTATGAGGGCTTTATGTGCATTTTAGTGTACAGGGGTTCTACGGCTTTATTGACTATA